>JAIFHC010000374.1:0-50000 GCA_021229015.1 Solen grandis | reverse complement strand
ATTGACGGATATCAGCCATAATCAATCGAACTTGCCCAAAAGAATATGGCTATAAACATTGTCAAAGAGTTTGAAGATGATTGCTTAAGAAATGAAGATGCTATGTTGCAAACAAACTAAATTCTGACATTACGCCTGACCTAATAGGCCGATATCAGCCATAATCGAATTTGGCCAAAAGATCATGGTAATAAACATTGTCATAGAGTCTGAAGATGGTTGCTTAAGAAGTGAAGATGCTAGAGTGCAAACAAACCGAATATTGGCATTTTTTAATATTAAAAAGGGCATAACTCCTGACCTAACAAGCCGATATCAGCCATAATCGAACTTGTCCGAGAGATTTTGTTAATATACATTGTCATAAAGTTTGAAGATGATTGCTTAAGAAATGAAGATGCTAGAGTACAAACAAAGTGAAATCTGGCATTTTTTAATTTTAAAAGAGGCATAACTCCTGAACTTAAAGGCCGATATCAGCCATAATAAGACTTGGCCAAGATATTATGAATATACATTGTCATAAAGTTTGAAGATGATTGCTTGAGAAATGAAGATGCAAACAAAGTGAAATCTGGCTTTTTTTAATATCAAAAGGGGCATAACTTCTGATCTAATAGGCCAATATCAGCCATAATAAAACTTGGCCAAGATATTATGACAATAAACATTATCATAAATTTTGAAGATGATGGCTTAAGAAATGAAGATGCTAGAGTGAAAACAAACTAATTATGGATGACGGACGAACGACGGACGGACGGACGACGGACATTCGTCGATCCTAATAGCTCCCCCTGAGCACATGTGCTCAGGTGAGCTTAAAACACACACACACACACACACACACACACACACACACACACAATTTCTCAGATAGGTTTAATTATATTGTGGCTTATGCATATTATCATGAAAATCTGTCTAGAATAGCCAAATTAAGTGGTTTTAGTGTCAGAGTGGAGGATCAAGTCGAAAGGTCATTTCAATTATATTCTATATATAAAAACAGGTCTACATTGATATGTGTGCGACATTCCCAGTAATCATTAGTGATTAATATTACTTTTACTTCTACTTAAAAAAATGTTTACAAAATTATTGAACTAGATAGGTAAACGAAATAAATATTTATCTCAAAAATATAATGTTATTATAGTTATTTTTTTAAGAAAAAACAAAACAAAAAAAACAACAACAAAAAAACACTGACCTTCTTTCCCATCAAGTCGTATATATTCAGTGAGGTCTTGACATCAAGTTCCGAATGGTACTAAATGGTTATTAAAATCCAAGGTTATACAGCTACACACATTAACAAAGTTACCCATCCGGATCGCGACAATAAAACCTCTGGACTGGCGAGTGTATTGGCTATGTATGGGGTGTGTATGTATAGAGTGGGTGGGGGTAGGCCTGTATAATTTTGTTGTGAAATATTTTTATATAGATTAGAGTTAACTTTTGCATCGATATTATCTCAGATATTTGTTATGATGGCTGATTTCTGCCATGCTGCGTCTGCCTCTGGTTAAAACCTGTCGTTATAGAAGGTGAATAAATAGCGCACGTCACATGCAAGTAAAAGTTGTTAATTTATATACGTTTCTTTCCAACGCCTTATTTTTGATAGGCTCTTCAAATAAAGGTTCACGTAAGGGTAGCAAAAACCCTAGGGTGACGACGCGATGGCACAAGTTTGTCGTTGTTTTGCATTCACCCAATTGACGCGTGGAGGTAACAACACGATATTCTAGAGCGTGGGCGCACCAAAAATGGCGCTATCGTTATCGAATCAAATTATTATGTCTTCGCCCTGATTTTGTCGCGTAAGCGCGATCGAAAGGCGCCGTAGCGGCGACCCTCTATCGCGTCAAGGCACAGTCGATGCTACACTTGGGACAGCGCCCTTTAAAGTGCATCATTGCGAAGACAGAAATCAGCCACCATAAATTGGAAATTGCACATTAGGCAGATATTGTAATGGTTGATCGGTTAATAAGGTCTTCGACAATCATATGATTATTGAAAGTCAATGACGGCAATTTAATTCGTTGACGAGTATATTGACTAAAGATTTTTGAAGGATGACAAAAAGAAAGCAATTTGTATGATCCATTGAATGTATGGCTGGAAAGTAAACATACTTTACTACTCATTTCATCTGGATGACAATAGGCAACTATTTTGAATAAAAACATGCATGATATCGCATAAGTATATGCAGTGTAGTATACAGTATACACATACCGATGGTGATGATTTATCAATACTCATCTATTTTTGGCCAGGCTGGTTAATAGAAAATATTTTCTCTTTGATTCCAACCACCAAGTAAAACGGCTGCCAATCTACGATATGGTGCCAAATACGTAAGTGGCTTCATACAAATTTTATTGCCAATTACAAAATATTGGTACTGATTACAAACAGTATGGATGTTACAATTGTTGACAAAAGGGTTAAGTCACATGTTCTCAAACTTAGATTCGACTCTCCCCTGACAAGAGAATACATGTAAATAAATTTATATGACGGGAATATGTATATGTACTTGGCAGAAACATGTAGTAATAATGGTAACACTACTACTAATGATAATAATAGTTATATTAATAATCGTAATAGTAACCAAAAAAAAGAAAAAAGAAAGTGGCTTGTAACCACTTTCGGTCACACACTATCAGCCAGTGCTGAAAATATCCCCCATGCGCGGAGCACCGATCAAGGGAATTTTAACTTTACAATGTCACGAACGGAGACCAACTATACTAACGTTGGAGTCGTGTTTATACATTTTAAGCGAGTGACAGGAATGTTTCAGATTTGAAATACCATATTTAATAAGGTAAAACGCGTCACAATAGTAGCAAAATTAAACAGTTAATTGAATATAACAGAAATCGTGTTCATTTGAAACTGTACTGGTGGCCACCTGTATGAGGCTGTCAACCTGTATTAAACGGTCAGCTTTAATATTACCCAAGTTTTTTTTACCTTCATTTAGCGGCCACATCTGTTAAACGGCCATTTTTTCTTATTCTCTCGACTGATCGCTCGAGAAAGGTTTGACTGTATTCAATTTTTATAAAGATTGTCCCATTCAATTATTTTTAGAAATAAAACGTTGATCTAATCGATTTAACGAATTTTCTTTTACCTATTCTTTTTAAACTTGTTTTTTTTTTTGTGTGTTTTTTTTGTGGCCACTACAATAATATATAAGTCTTATAGACGATTTCACTCCGAGCGGAGACGTATACACATTATTCGATGGGAAATAATAGTTGATAGTAAGTTTATAGAGACCTTGTAATTATTTTTCAGTTTTCGGATTTTCAAGATTATTTTTCTTTCATTTGTACGCTACTTGCATATTTACTCTCATCTATGCCTCTGTCATAGTATCATATAATGTCTATATTTTGTATGAGATTATGTCCTTTAAAAGTCAAATCTAAAAAAAAAATGTCCTTGTCTTGAAAGGTTGTCTGTACCATCCAGTTACAGAGAATTTGAAAGAGAGAGAGAGAGAGAGAGAGAGAGAGAGGGGGGGGATAAAACTTAAAAAAACAATATCAAACAACACATTTATTTCAAACATTTAGTACATGAACACTGTATACAAACTCTATTTCGAGGGGTAAGAGCGAAACAAACTAGGCTAAGTGCTTATATATATATTTATGCACTTAGCATAGTTTCGCTCTCACCCCTCGATTTATATCAGATGAAAACACGGGTAATAAGATTCCAGAACGTAATAAAATCCTCGCATCAGGCAAATCATTCAACCTTGCATACATACAATAAATAACTTAACTCTTTCAGAACAGACTAGTTATACAACATTAGGTCGCCCTTGGAAACCTGTAGATGTAGAAGATAAGCGTTGATTAAGTTAATCGAGGAGGAGGAAAATCAATATCTTCACAGGTGTCGCAGCCCTAACAAAATGAATTAAAAATGATATTCCATTAAAACCAACATTTTTTAATTTTAATGCTTTTATTTGCCTCGCACTACAAATTGTAATTTAGTCCATCATACCGGTAGCCCCATATTCCTTAAGTCACACTTATAAAGCGTTATTCGTTTTAAAAATAGTCCAATAAATATACGCACAAAAATGTGTAATTAACATTTATTCACGAAGATTTTCTATTTAAAGGTAGAAATCTTTTGAAATGTCGTGAAAATGATACGACAGTGTCTCTTAGAATCAACATAGAGAAAAAGTATTTTCCCCGTTACAAAACAGTGAAAATCATAAAACAGTGAGTATTACTATTTTTAATTCACTGGTACTTCACTATTGTCCAACGAAAAGCATTAAATGAATTTCCTTTATTCTATGTTACTGTGAAATTATTGATTTTCTTTGGACAATATTTTCGTCGATTTCGTGGAAGGTTGTGTCCATGAATATAAATCCCCACGAAATTTTGTCTCTTATATAGACCCCGCGTTTTATAGAACATAGATTCACGAATCAATGTAACCACGAAATTCCCTTAGGTACACAATCAACGAAATTTACTGTCAACAAAAATTAATAATTTTACAGTAGATCATTTGGTGAAAAAATGACAATACACAAGTGAAAATCACATCTTCAATAATTAAGGTAAGGCGATAGCGTTATCTCACATGACGAAAGATACTAGTGGCAAAAAAAAAACATAAATAAAAATAAATCAATAGATAAATAAATAAGTAAAAAAGAAAGAAAATGCAAAAAAAAAAACACTTAAATTAGACGCATGAAATAAACAACACATTTTATTTTTCTTGTAAGATTGTATTTTCCTTCACTTGTGGTCTTAGAAAATACTTAGTTTTACTACAAGTGGTTTCTGAACATGTAAAATATTGTCTCTATGCCCTCGCGTGAAACAAGATAGGACCTTACAAAACGATGAACAATCTATTCATATCTAGCAAGATATAAAGTACTTTTTAATAGAACGATCCTGTAATTATTTTGATAAATATATATCACAGTGACAAACACACTCGTTATATTGAAATTGAAACATTTCAACTTCGCACAATGCTTGAAGATTCGCTTTTCAAGCATTGTGTCCAAAACTGAAAAGTTTAGATTTTCGATATGAACACTATCACACATTTAATTTGCATCAAAGAACACGCATTGTTTTATTACAACATATGCCATTTTCTTTACACACGTAACCAAGTACAACGGGCATAGACACAGATATATCAATAAACAATATAAACAGATGAACAACTAAAGAATAATATGACATCACCGAAATGCAAGTGTTTGTCACGTGACTACTATTTACACGACACTCTAAGATTGATATGGTAACCATGGCAACCCTTAAACACAAGGTACTCCTATCACATTACAAAATCGTGTAACTCCGCCTATCTTCGGATATCTCATTGACTCTGATCACTGTGTCAGCATCTGAAAACTAAAAACTGCAAAAAAAGCAACCCCCATATTTTCATTGTTGCATATTGCAATTAACTTCTATTAAATATCATATTTAGGCATAATATGTGCTCTGTTTCTTAGATTTAAAAGCTGTTAATCACATGACCATTTGTTACTTCAGAATGTTTTTCAATTTCAAACACAAAATATGGCCTTTAGTTTATATAGGGAGTTAAGCATGTTATTTGATGTTGAGTTAGAGATTATTACTACCAGTGTCATCATCATCATCATCATCATCATCATTTTGTCATTTGAGATGATTTTCTCTCCGAAATAAGACGTAAACCTACGAAAATCAACGAACACTTCCCGATCACCAAATCTACATGCTGGTATAAAATTTTACACATTGTTCAATGGGAAATAAACATACAGATCAATTTTCCCCGTGTCACTGATTGGTCAATTAAAATCAGCGAATTATACCGGGTACTGCCGATCCTCTGGTGATATGGTCAAGAACACACACACACGCACGCACACACACACACACACACACATGCACGCGCGCGCGCGCGTATACATTACAAGCAGTTTTAATATATTAAGAGATACATAAATGTTCCTTTTTTTTATTATTTTTTTAAAATTATATATATATCTGAAATCATTTTTTAATGGATTTTCACACAACATTTTCCTGCACAATCCTTAAACACGGTATGTTTTGCAAAATTAAATAGCAAACAGCAGAATTTTTCTATGTATTCTCCGAACAATTTTAAGGTTTTGAACATTAAATCGAATTTAAATTCAAAATTCCCAGTCCACCGTACAGCTTAGGCGAAAAAAGTTGTTTGTTTCCACTAACATCTCCGAAAAAAATAGGGTCGGTAAGTCGGCTAAACTTTTTTTTATTTTTAACTTTTTCTTCCATTTTTTACCCTTTTTTGTAGAGGAAATCTCGAAATCAGCGTTCTGCAACCGTAAAAGCCCGAAATTAATACTACGAAAAAAGGTTTAGGGTCGGTACAAAAAAATAGGATCGGTCGGGTTAGTGGAAACAAGCAACTGTTCTTTATTACGCCTTACTTTAATATAACTACGTTTCTATAGAAAAATATTTCTAAATTTCGCCAGTATTGAAGTAAAAAAAACACAACAAAATAAATTAAAAAAACAACAATAAAAATAATGGCATGAAATATACTACAATCATAACAGAGCTTAAGACTAAAACAATGAAAAATCACATTATACAGATAGGTTAACTAACACATACTGAGTCATTGATCAAAGCGCAAAGGGCTCAGGCTACAAATTAACATGGCAAACGTATTTTTTGTTGAAGGTTGATGAACAAAAGTAACTATCGAAAGATGTCGATTGAAAACAAGGTTTTCTTGAGATCTGCAAAGCACATTGATTAAACCGACATGCATTCATTTTTTCGGTTTGGCCTCACGTTGATAATGTCATTATCGGTTACGACCTTTCCTGGGATTATTTTAGCAAAGTAAGTGAAGTTAATATTTTAAATGTATAAGATAAGAAAAAAAGTTAATTGGAGTGTTTCCGGTAAAAGATCATCCGCAGGATACCAGCCTCTCGGTGAAAAATCGGCAGGGCCTCGTTCTATTTATAACTGCGCAAATATTAATAATATGGGAATTTCAGCGAAATGGAAATAAAAGTGTGTTACCATGACGACGACAGTTCTTCGTAAATAATTTACTAAAGTTCAGAGTCACTATCTGTATTTGTTTCTTTATCTGATTTTGCATTCCTTTTGAGAGGTCAGACCAGATTACGAAAATTTCCCCAGATTTAGGGCCCTTGAATTAATGCCCCACTAAATTGAAAATACGAAACTCCACATGATGCCTTACCCTTGAAAAAAGAAATAAAAAAGAAATTTAAATAAATAGAGTTACTTTTACATTCAGATTCTCTATGAGAAAGTGTTACTTACTGCTCCAAAGCTAGTTCTTGCTAATTCCTAACCCTGATGCTGAAAACTATCAAAATATTAACCTGATTTCTATACAACGAAATAAAAAAGTATATCAAGTTCATTCATATCTGGCAATTATAAAATAAGGACTATAATGTATATATACACAGATATATAAAGGAGCCACAAATGAAAAGAAATAAAAAAAATCATTGTCTGCTATGTAATTAGTACACCACTTGTACAAGCCACGTGGGCACGTGTTATGTTAGCCCCACTCGCTGCTGTCCGATGCGGTCCTTTGGCAGTTGGTACTGTCCAGTCGGGATTCCGCCAGCTCATCTGACCGATGTTTCTTATCCTCCAGACGTTTCCCGACATTTCCGTCGCCGTCATCTGTCCCAATGTCGGAATGGCTGGGCTCCACTTTCACTAGAGCAAATATTATAAACAGATTTATAAAAATATTAAATCAAACGTAAAACATACTGAAACTGTCGTTATATTTGATAGTCTCGTTGGATCTGTACTCAATTATGGTGCTGAAATTTTTGGTTATTACAATGCTACAAATATTGAACAAATTCATAATAAATTTATGAGGAAAACACTTTGTGTAAAGAAAAATACAAACATTGATGGATTATATGGTGAATTAGGGAGATATCCCATTATGATAAGACGAAAAATACTTATGATGAAATACTGGGTAAAAATCCAAAATTACAATAATGAGTCGCTAGTTAAAAGGGTTTATAATATGTTGAGAAAAGATGCAAACAATAATAATGGTTACTGCGGAATAAATTGGGCTGCACATATAAAACAAATATTAAATGAATTAGGAACTTACTTATGGATAAATCAAGATAATCTGCAAATAAATGCAAATTCAATAACAGAAAGAATTTTAGACATATATAAAAATCATGGAGAAGTAATATTTATGATTCAAACAGCACATAAAGAAAAAGTACACAAAAACCTAACAAGAGAATATGTCCAAATTGCACAATGCGAGTTATCGAAAACGAATATCATTTCATTCTAATCTGCCCAAAATATAGTGAACTTAGAAGGAAATTCTTACCAAAATATTATTGCCAGTAGCCAAATATTAATAAATTCGTATCTATAATGAGTTCATCTTCTGTACGTTTAATAAATAATGTAGCTAAATTCTTATATTTTGTCTTTCAGCTAAATTTAATTATAATTAATTATTTTGTGTCAAACTTATAATACTTTTATTTTCAGGTAGAATATCAACGACCTGCTTCTCAGAAAAACATGTTATGTCTCACTTTTTGTGCATGTGATTTCCTTTTCTTATAAATGTTCAAATGGTATGAATGTATATGTATATTTTCTATGCTAATAAACTTATGTTATGTTATGTTATGTTATGTTATGTTAGGACTAGTCAACTATTGAAACTTCTATATCCTTAAGACCCATTCAAAATCACATGAAAAGATCAACTAATTACATTGATTACTAAGTCGAACTTCTGTGACTCGAACAGTCCGGGGGAACGGCAATTAGTTCTAGTCATCGGTGGTTTGACCAAACCGTGGATGTAATGACTTACACACATGTATTCAAAAGATACCATTTACCATCTATTAAATTAAAATTGATCGATCAAAGTAGATACTCGTATTTTGTCGTTTTTTTTATCCAAACGTCAGCGAAATAACAATACAGCTAACATTAATTAAGTAAAATAAAATAAACTTATCTTTTTTTAAAAAAAAAAAAAAAAAAAAAACAACATATAAAATCATTAAACAGCAGCTGAAAAAATCAATTATCTAATCACTAACACCAATGTTGATATTGATTTCGTACACGGACATGTATATACACATCAGCCTACGTGCAAGTTGTATTTTTTTCTTTTGCACAAAAACTATTGTGAATAATCCACATACATAGCACAATTTGATGGCATAAATATCAGCTCAAATGAAACAAATAACATTTAGCGCATGAAAATAATAAAAATTGCGACATGAAAGTGTGACACTTTCACAATGTGTGAAAAACACGCTGCACCGCAGGTTGCAATCAAATCAAATGTCGGGTATTATTTGATTCGACAGATATGTGTGAAATACATTTCATTTGCAAACTGGGACCAGAAATTTAGTTCGTGTCTTCAAGTCAGCAGTGTTCGACGTACAATAAGGAATTAAGAACAGTTTTGCCGGGACCATAGAGTATGTTCGAGTGAAGTATGGTGTTCCAGTTTTCAGTGTTCCATTCACCGAAGTTCGACTGAATAAGTAGCAGTTCACTTGAAGACATTAACATTGAGAACATTAAACCTGAAATACAAACATTACAGTACAGACAACCTTGTTATTCAGACCAGGTAACTTGATAATCAGACCACATTATCATTAAGTCCTGTAAACCTGAAGTACAGACACCCATGTTATTCAGACCAGGTGACTTGATAATCAGACCACATTATCATTAAGTCCTGTAAACATGAAGTACAGACACCCATGTTATTCAGACCAGGCGACTTGATAATCAGACCACATTATGATTTAGTCCACTTAACCTGAAGTAGAGACACCCATGTTATTCAGACCAGGTGACTTGATAATCAGACCACATTATCATTAAGACCAGTAAACCTGAAGTACATACACCCATGTTATTCAGACCAGGTGACTAAATAATCAGACCACATTATCATTTAGTCCTGTAGACCTGAAGTAGAGACACTCATGTTATTCAGACCAGGTGACTTAATAATCAGACCACATTATTATTAATACATTTCTTTACCAGTTAGTCAAGGTATACATGCCTATAACGGCTAGTCAAAGAAAGATAACTATTCTGAAAGAACTTAATTGTTAAAGAATACATGTCTTTAAAGTACAGTTAAAATAATATCTATAACATGCATTGTGGGAACATATCTTTAACTTCCAGTGATGGATTTCTCGTCTTAATCATAAAAGCAATTAATACATTCCTATAACAACTAGTCATGAAATAAATGTTTATAATGTGAAGATAAATAATTCATTGCAATATAGTGCAGTCAAAAGAATACAAGTCTATACCGTTTATTGAAGAAAGACATAACTATGCTTTTAAAATGACGACAAAATGACTACCATAGGTGGTGCGTCAAACTAAAAAGCAAACTAGAAACTTAATCACAAAGGTGTACAGACGTATGGTCACCTGATGGCTGTTCCCTCTCTCTTTCCATCTCCCGCTCAAATTCTCGTTGTCTGTCCGAGACGTAGTGGTCGTCAGAGGTCATTCGGACGTCTCGGGAGTAATCCTCGTCCTTTGCATACATTTTGTCAATAAGCCAGTATGTGTCCATTCGGCCCTTTCCCTGAATGTACATGTTTACATATTTAATGATATTAACAGTACTTTGCAGAGAAAACAACAACTACAATAATAACACCAATTGTTTGATTGATTACAGTTTATCAATAATTAAATCTCTAGTAATACAAAAATAGGTATTCATTCGGATCATCTCGGCTAATTCTTCAAAATAAACGATTGAAGTTCTTTTTTGAAGCCGTTATATTTTTATACAGAACGTAGAGTAAACAATATTGTCTGATCACTGGAAACCTTTGTGAGAATCTACAGAATAAAATAGACTATTTCTAAATTAGTAAGTATACTGAAATTGATATACATGTACCAGTAACGTTATTCAAAATAAGGACTTTGCTAAGTTTGGTGACATATTATTAATGTATTAATTCATGAAAAGGTATCACGATAGATACAAAGAGCGAGAGCTGCAAGTTTCAAGGTGGTACATAAACAAATAGGACTATTGTTAATGTACAGAAAAAATACAGTTAACATAGAATTACATGCACTGCCTTTGTTGTCATTTCATTCAATCTTCAACAATCAGTAATATGTAGTGTTGCTTTTGTGTTGTCTTTTTTCGAATTTGGAAAAGTTCCCATCAGAATGAACCAATGTTATTACGGAAAACAAACTCAGCAAGTCTCTATCATACCGACACTAACGTCACGTAAATCAATAATCTGAGGACTACATTGTACAGTCAAACGCCTTTCAATTAAGATGTTACCTTGATGTCCATGTTGCCCCGAAACTTCATCTTAAACTTGCCGGTCTTCTTCAGACAAGTGAACGTATTCTCACTGATATGGATACGATTTGCTGAAATAAATCACGTGACCCTCATTGATTGTAATGCTCACAAGAGAAGTAAACTTAACAAAGAAATGAACGACCTATACTTGCTCATGATATCGCCATGTTTTGAAACGGGACGACGCCGGAAGGAAACTTCTCTGCCATTTCTATGCAACGCCATCAATCGAGAATCAATTCAACTTTCTAATGAATCGTGAGTCTTATGAGTAGTTAAATTCTGATATCATCGCAATTTTAAGTAAAGAAGGAAAGTGGAATTACTGTTATAAATAACTATCCATATTTCTTCATTTAAATCTACTTACGCAAACCGTAGGACTTCATTCTCGATGCTATATTGACCGTATCACCGAAAAGACAGTACCTCAACATGACGGTGCCGACGATACCGGCAGATACTGAGCCTGAAAAAATAGTAGTGTAATTTCAAACAGTGTTACCGGGTACCCCATTTTTCCTTGATTTCTTGCATGGTATACATGTTTTCGATCTAACAGTCTAAAGATGTAACAATTGCATTTAATATGATCTGAAACAAGTATAAAACAATCTGAAAGCTATGATTTTATAGTAAAATAAGAGCCCCCTAAAGAGACATAGTGAACGTATTGTTTTCCTCTGCAACACATTTATTTTATTTCGTAATTATGTAATGCTCTGAGTATCAAATTACGAAATAAACTTTTATACTCTTTTTCTTAATGTTAAAATATCTAATGACAGAATACTATTTTTAAAAAAAATCAAAACACACACATTTCTATATAAATGGGTTGCTTTTGGTTATCCAAACACTGTTGGCTGTTTCCCGACGGACACGTACCTGTGTTGATACCGATCTGAAGCTGTATGGGAGTGTGTTCTGAGGGAAACTGTTTGTTACGAGACATGTGGAGGACGTCTATCGCCATCATGGCGATCTCAGACACGTGCTTCTCGCCATTCCTGTTTGGTAGCCCTGCAACATAAGTTAAGGGACCGTTTCCATAGAGAATCTTACGTAATATTTTTCTTAATGATTTTGTTTATAGTTTTCACTCTTAAATTTACTGGAGACTGCTGATTCACAGTATAAGCTGTTTCGTTTGAGAATTTAAAATACATATATAGAACGTGACACTTCGTTAATACGGTGTGATGGTTGCCAGGTTATATAATTGTATCAAATCATCTGGCTGTAGCATGGGTATAATATAACTCTTAGTTGAAACCACAAATGTTCATACATCAGTATTTATTATGCATTTAAACGGCTTTGTAGTGTCGTATAGAGGTTCTAACGCACATAACTCGACTAAAGACACACATACAGCTAGTGTCGAATGGACCCTTCCAGTGTAGATATACTCAAACTGACTTAAAGGATGTCCGATAGCTACCTGGGCTAATAGTTGGACAATAGTTAATACAGTTTGGACAAAAGTAGTATGGGTTTGTTTGTAACACTGTTAATGAACAGCTGACCTTGCCGCGGATGGGAATCAAAGCGCACAATGCGCTGAGAGACGGCGACGGGATTAACATTCTAAACCCAGTGTTTCTGAAGTTATTGAAGCAATCACATGACGACAAAAACTCCATCCGCTGTTGCTACAGAAGTTCTGTTTGTAACATAATAATCCGGAGTAAAGGTCATGAACCTTTCATTCATAAGGAGCTGCATACCTAAGTAGGTCATTCTCTTTCTCTAGTGCTAGCGAATTCTATCTGTTGTTTTGTATGTGTAGAAATTGACCAGGTATTTGATTATTTAAGATACTAGAATGTTTGTCTATCTATTTCAAAGTTAAGAAATGCCCTGGGAGAAACCTAACTCGCCATCATGCAAAATATTGTGTGGACTACTTTAGGTCAATTACATACATACGGAGCACTACTTTTTCTTTTTACAGGAGTCGATCTTCATGTACGTAAGATGGGTTGCTGTTCTGGTTAAGAAATGTCACGGATATTTTTTTCACGCTTAAAATTGATGCTTCCAGTGCAAAATAATGGCAAAAGAAAACATGATAACAAACAATAACACACTAAAAGCGGTTACGGTAATGATTTAAACGTCTATGTAACATATTCCATTCGTATTCGTTAGTGCAGAATCGCATTGCATGGATCCACACTAAGCGCGGAGAGGTACAGTTAAAAATGTTGTGGAAAATATGCAAATTAGCAAGGCCTGATTTCGTTCTTCAGCATTAGACGGCTATCGCCGTTTAAAAACGGTTTTTAGATTTCCACTGCTAAAATCTAGAGAGATTCACTGGATTGGAATTCAACATTTCGATATACCTATTTTTTCTCTCTTTTTTTACGCGATTTGTTTCGATGCCTTTTCTGCCTTATTATTCAATTAAATTTTTGGCCAACATATGACACATGTAATATTTTCATTTTTAGTAACCATCCTGTAAGGTTTCATTCTTGCACGTAAGTAGTAATCACGGGTTGCTAATACAGCTTTTACGAAGTTATTTTAGATTATATTCAATAAATTGATTTAATTGCAATGTCATTGAAAATCTGTGCAAATATCTTCACAACCAGTAGGGTTTGGACACATACCAGATGCCACCATGTAACAATCGTTGATGGTCTCCACCTTATAGACGTCGTAATTTCCTATCTGCTCATCCATTGATGTATACAGGCTGTTCAGAATCTTCACGAGGTCCATAGGAGCGCATTCCGTACACACCCGACTAAATCCGGAAATTCCCGAAAAGAATATCGTGACAGATCGGAAGAATTCCGATTCCACCGCGGAACAGTTTTTCAGTCTCTCTGCTATAGATTTAGGTACCATCTGATACAAGAGCGTGTCGGTCTTGTGTTTCTCCAAGTTCAATTCCTTGGTCTTTTCAACAAGCGTCTGGGTGTACCGCTGGATGTCACTTGCAAGCGCCTCCGAGGAGAACATGATCACGGGACACATTGCTATGACAACTACGACCATAGAGGCGTAAATAACGACCTTGGTCAGCACCTAGATCATAAGAAAAAAATAAAAGTGTCTATGTTGATGTTTCGACTTTAAGATCAAAGAGAAATTATTGATATTTTTGCGCGGCTTACACTGATTGAAAATTGATATAAGTAAAGGTTGGTAATTTGGCCGTGAACAACATACATACGGATCTTGAACCAAATCAACAAATACAACTAACAAATACACCCACGAAAAACGATCATAAACTAAAATCAGCTATATAAAATTACAACATTTGGAGAAATAAACTAGAAAAACTCAATAAAGATGTACCAAAGTCCTATTTCACATTTATATGAATACATTTCAATTTAGGATTATATCTCCCTACGATCACGTATTTAATAAGGAAAATACGGTGCTTATCGGTTTTGCTCAGAGCCTGTGTGGTGGGTACCTGGTTAAGGACCTCTTCCACTTCCTCCGTGATGCGGCTTGCCACCTTCTCCTGAATGACCAGCAGGGAGTCCAGATACTCGGTCATGTTGTCAAAAAACCACTTGGTTTTCTCCTCTGATTTGTAGCTCGTGTTCAAGTCATGGTATTGGATCTCATAGCGATAGGCGTTGATCGTCACCGTGATGTTCGTACCAGTTGATTTGATCTCCTGGAAAATAAAATGATTGATTAAGTAATCGATTGATTGACTGAGTAAGTGGCTGATCAGGTCAGTCAGTGAGCAGATAAGTAAAAGTATAATTATATATAAGGATAAAATATGATCCCACCCCCATTGTGAAATAAGAAAAAAAAAACATTTCTGGAGAATCCGGGTATCGATCCCGGTACCTCTCACATGCTAAGCGAGCGCTCTACCACTTGAGCTAATTCCCCATGTTTTTCCACCCTTTATTAAATTAGGGATTGACTTTTTAAGATAAAGAAGTAAATATCTTATTGTGAACCCCGATTTCTTTGCAAGCACAAGAAAACAAATCTATTTATCTGCGTATATGTGTAAATAAATAAAGAAAAAATCACAGTACGGAAATAAATAAGATGAACATAAATAAGAAAACTTCTTAACGCACGGGGAATTAGCTCAAGTGGTAGAGCGCTCGCTTAGCATGTGAGAGGTACCGGGATCGATACCCGGATTCTCCAGTTTTTTTTTCTTCTTACAAGGTAGGTGTGCTGATCTTGGATACCTAATCGATCTGGTACGTTTAACTCTGCGAAATATGTGTGTAAAATGCTGTTTACACGTGACTTTTCGTGTTGCGAGGTCGTGTCCGACCAACGAAAACTGGCAGTGTTTTGAGACAATATGATGAGAAAAGGAGATATCAGAGTGGGGCTTTCTTGTGTTTTTCTTGGGGGTGGATGCCTTGGCTTGTGTCAGGACTTGAAAATATTCACAGTCACTGTTCTATGTTTGTGACCGTCGAAAGATCACCAATATCGAAATTCGCCATCGGTGAGTTGCATCTCTTGTTAATATAGAGACACTAAATAGTTTTTTCAAAATACTACGTGCCGAATCCCTGTGTTTGGAACCCTATTATGGTTAAGTTTTGAATTTGACAAGTTAATTTTTATACATATTTAAATTTAAAATTCCTATCATTGCATGTCCCATTCACACCAGCTATTTTCCCACATTCATGTGCAGAATCTATTACAAGAAATGCCCTTAATTTTATGAAGACCATTTTGTTAATAACTTACCGTTTTTCTATGCAAAAATAAAGCAAAAACAACGGTTGCAACGCGACAAGAGTTGTTGTTATTGTATTTGGGTTTACCGTCGCTGCGATAGTATTTCAATCATATAGCGACGTCCAGCTAATTACAGGTGGAGGAAGACCCCGAGTACACAGAGGTACCCGGGGAGAACCACCGACCTACCGCAAGCCAGCTGGAAGGCTTCCTCACATGAAAATTCCGAAGTCCCTACCGGGATCGGGACAAGAGTAGACGAACTAATTCACTAACTATAACCTGTCCAGCTCTAAAGATTTGTTTGTGGGTGTGAACTAATAGTCTGACCTTGACTTCCTCCATAAGCAGAGGGACCACGGTATCCGAGTAGAAGACAGCCGTCTTATAGTTGTACTTGAAGTCATGCACCTGATCGTTGTAGAACTCAAAGTCAACCCACCGCGGGAAGTAACCATTTGTATAAAACATGGCGCCGTATGCACGCTCTACCCCGATGTCCTCTTTACAACGTGTGATCTTCTGGTAAGCGACAAGGGTTTTCCACGTGGCCCCGAAACCTGACCCCTTGATGTTCTCCACCAACCACTCAAGGAATTCGCTCGTGATGTCACTGCAAGATAATTTAATCTGTGTGCTTTTTTTAATATCGACTGCTAAACAATGTCTTAGCATTAATATGGCCGACTGGATAGAGCGTCCGCCTCGAGAGCAGGAGGTCGTGGGTTCGATCAACGGCATACTAAAGTCATAAAAATGGTACTAGTATAGCTATAGTACTAGTGACGTGTAGTAAATATTACACAGAACAATGGACCTCACAGCAGCAGTGTTAAATTGTCAGACTTCATTTAGCCTTTGCTACACATTAAACAACCGTGACACGGGTTGAAATTATTCCAGCAAGGCAAAATAGTTGAAAATACGCGTAGTATTAAATGCTTTAATTTGAGTTAATATAGCAATGATTTGACTTCGTTTGACAATGTTTTGATTTAGAACTCGTCAGGAGTAAAATATTAAAACTATTTCTAAATATAAAATTAATTATTATTATCAATGTATACATAATTCCTTTATGTCGATTTGGAAACAAGTTTCAACATTTCTATTGCTCCCCACGGACCAGTGCTTAGCTTAGCTGTACCAGTGCTTAGCGAAGGAAAGGGTCTTAAAATGTCTGGCCCAAGTGGAGATCAAAGTAGCTTCCTTGTCCATTCATGACCAAAGCGTCATCAGTAAAGAAACTGAGCTTGATGACATCCCGTCTATACATTGTCCAATGATATTAAAATGTGTTTCAGTTAACTGCGTCGGTTCCACAAAGATTCGACAAATCTCCATAATTATCACGATAACCCTGACCTATAACAGGAAACTATGACATGCCATCACGATAGAAGCGTTTTTGTGTAATCCAATTGATTGCATTATGATACGATATGACAATCTCCAGACACATAGACTTAAACATTTCCCGAATCAACAACTTAAAACAATGCAATATATGTAATAAAATATTGCAGTTTTCCGTCTCCGTGACAGTATTTTAGACATAAAACGACAGGTGGGAGACAGAAACCCGGATATCTTCAGAGTCATATACCTTAGGCGGGAATGGATTAAGTGGAAGCAAAAATGTTTACATTTCTTAAAGGTGAGGAACCTACTTAATATTCATGATTTAGTAAAATCATGAAACTACGCATGCGTGTCACTAGTTCTGAATCTCTGAGCCACGAACTAAATGTTCATCACTATCCTCTCAACTTGTTGTTGGGACGTTAAACCAGCACACGAAAATAAAAATTCTTAGCTACATATGGTACATGTACATTATTGCTAATTGTCCATCACTTCAAAGGTACCCAGTACGTTGCTGCCAATTAAAAAAACATCAATAAATAAAAAATAAAAAAATCAATGACCATATATATAATAAGAAGGTAGGTAACTTCTACTAAAAACGTACATCATGTTGTTTCAATTGCCGTAACTCCTGTGAAATTTGGTAGATTTTCATAAAATTGGTATTATTTTGCGTGGAAGGGATGAATAAAGACAAACAGGTACAAAAAACACCCCCTTGCCAAAGGAATCGCGTGTTTGGTCGGAAGAGATCTGACCGACAGAATTTCGCCAATTTCTCCCGTGTAAAACTTCAGAAAAATTAAAGCCACAATACCAGTGTTGAATTGTATGATTCCGTCGGTCATATCTCTTCCGACCAAACACGTTTTCGACTTCGTGAACTGTTGTAGCACGATTCCTTTGGCAAGGGGGTGTTTTTTTTGTACCTGATTGTCTTTATTCATCCCTTCCACGCAAAATAATACCAATGTTATGAAAATCCACCAAATTTCAAAGGTTTTACGGCAATTGAAACGACATGATGTACGTTTTCAGTAGAAGTTACCTACCTTCTTATTATATATAAGGCCATTGATTTTTTTTAATGGGCAGCAACGTACCGGGTACCTTTGCATCACTATATTAAATCAAAACTAGATATATCAAGGTTGCGGTTTCAGTCATATAAAGATATGTTGCCACGGAAACGTTAATAGTTTCTTTATTTGATATAAATCTGCAGAGCATAAAAAATAAATTTACAATTAATTAGAGATAACTTCAGACCTATTCTAATAAACTTCGAACAAATAAAAATATCTAAGTCGCAAGGATGATGTCCTAAATAGTGCAAATGTATTTCACAGTGTAAGTTTTATGCTGTGGGAACGTTCAATGACTTCATAGCTTTCTTACGACTGGTCATCGGGGCTACTTGTATCAATCTCCCTGGTGAGTACATAACTACGCTTATTGGCGCCATTAAACCGCCTTCTCAGGTACTCATTTGCACCTGGGTGAAGTGAAACAGCCCGGGTAAATTTCTTGCTCATGAAAATTAGCAGTATCCTTAGCAGAACTCGAACCCGGGACCTGTCGATCCTGAAGCGCGTGTCCTATCACTTGAACACTGCTCTAACAGTGTTTTGTTAATTCTTTTCTGAACAGGGAACCCTAAAGAATGATGAAATATTTGATTGAATTACAGAAACGTATCATTTGTTGTGTCATCATCATCATCATCATTATCATCATTATCATAATCAAAAGGTATTTTATTATATTAAAAATAATTAATGATATAAACGATGAAATAAGTAACTGAAAAAAAGATTAAAGCCATAATATTAAAAATAACAACAACAACAAAAAGCAATGGATGATCATGGTTTTACATGTAACTTTTTCTACCGCCTTTTCATCCGCGGGAGACTGCTGATTGATGCACTATTTGTTGCTATTACCAACATAGTAGATTATTGGAATCCTTTGATAGTCTGCTATTAAAGCGAGTAATTTCAGTCTTTATTCTTTGTTTATGGCTAATTGCATATATAAAATATCGATTTGCACATGGAAACCATGTGTTTATTTCGCTGGTCAACCGTAATTGCTAAATAGGCTATTTAACGTTCATGAGGTATATACACGCATGTTTATTCTTACTAAAACTTCATTTATCAAAATATCATTAAAGGGTACACCTGTAGCCGAGTGGTTATTGTCGTCTAGACTGTCTTAGTCCCCTCCCGGAAGTGGGCTCAGGTTTCGGTCTGGTCACATGGAAATAAGTAAAGGTAGACCCTCACCTGTAGAAGTTGATCTCCTCAAACAGATCAACCTTTTTCGGGTTGAGGGAGGTTCGGTGCTGGGCGATGTACGACATCAAGTTCACTTTACTGCGGAACTGCTCCCGGGGGTTGCTCTGAAACGTCACAAGATAACACTGCCACCTAGAACTGACTTCACTTTCGCATTACTGATGTCACAACCCCTCTCTATACAACCATTCCTCTCAGTTCTGGCGTTAAAACCATCAATCTTATTTTCGGCGTCACAATAATTATTTCAATACTAACGTCACTGACTTTCTTTTCATCACCGTCATCATACTTTACAGGCTCTATTAGAGCGTTACTGCAGTGCAACGGACCTTGTGGTCGAATGGTATACATGTATATGCGTTCGCACCGGAAGTAAGAGCCAATGCATTCGATCCCTTGCGGAGACATGCCATTTATGTTGAAATCACACTTGTTTGGCTCTCAGCATATAAGGATAGTTCCATTGATTGATGGCTGATTGTCAAGAAAATATTTCTGTGTGTGGTATCATGTCATTAATTTTGTTCATGGCATGACACTGCAGTGAGGCAACATTCTATATGTCTCATGTTGTCAATGTCCAATGGCAGAAAACTTGTAGTGTGAGTTAAACCAAAACAAACAATCATACATACATACATACATACATACCTGCAAGGCTCCTGGCCAGATGGTCAGTTTCTCCAGAGCGTCATCCGTGGCCATGTATTCAGCCAGGAGAAAGGTCTTGGTCCCGGGTCCCAGGTCACTGAGGTACAGCACGCTCATGTCTCGCTCCATCTGCAGTCTGTGGATCAAGCGACCCAGTACCACCACTATTGACATGGAGTTTTTCGCCTGGGGGCACAGAGGGTCACCGACACCATGAGTTCATTCATTTATTTTTAGCAAATACTACCAGTAAAATCTCGTACATAATGACATCTAAGTTTTAGGGTCACATCTTTTTGAAAATAGTTATCTTTAGGGCCCATTTCCATTTTTTATTCTTCAACGTAGTAATCAGCACGTGGTATATGATGTCATTTTAAGCCGTCGCAAACAGCATCGGAGAAGGAAACTGCTGTTTTATCAATTCTAAATAGATGTTACGGAAACGATGCAAAAAATCGTGCCCTACACAAAGGCCCTACTGATTTGACATTACTCAAATGTCCTGTATTTCCTAAACATTCGGGAAAACCTTTAGATTTCGTGAAATGTTATTTTATCGCAAAAAGCACAACACCAATAATGTTGGTTTCGGGTGGGATTTGGCAATACCTAATGTTGCTAGAACTTGTCGTCCGACCCTGTGTTAATTTAGAAGTGAAATATGTAAAATATTTAGACCCTGATTTAAATGTATGAAACACCACCTCACTTTCATTTCCATATGTGTTACTCACCTATTTTCATACGTTACTCACCTAATCTCATTTTTAGGTTCCGTTACGTTATTCACCTAATCACAGTATCATATTTCCTAAAAGTAACTCACCTAATCTCATTATTATCTCCTCATACGTAACTCTCCTTATCTCATTATTATCTCTTCATACGTAACTCACCTAATCTCATTATTATCTCCTCATACGTAACTCTCCTTATCTCATAATTATCTCCTCATACGTAACTCTCCCTATCTCAGTATTATCACCTCATACGTAACTCTCCCTATCTCATTATTACCCCCCTTTACGCTACTCACCACTTCAATAACAGCTTTGCTCTCTACGCTGTCCGAGAGTGAGTACATGGTGAAGCCCCACACCCCCAGGATCGGGATGACGGTGAGACAGAGGATCTTGAACAGCTGGAACCGTTTGCCGCGGTCTGTCAGCGGGTTCACGCGACACAGGGGACCTGGGGAGATTTCAAAATATAAAGTCATTAGTTTTCGTGAATATCAACGAATTACTTTTCACATAGAATATAAAGTTTTTTGTTTTTTTGGCATGAACAGGGAACTATTTACATGATATTAGTAATCTCTGCCTTTCTGTGTTTGACAGCGACTTAAATGTATAGTAAAACCTTTAATTTTCGATATGGCAGAGGTGGATGGGTGGGGTGGATGGGTGGATGGGTGGGGTAGCTTGTGTGGATTGTGTGGGTAGTTTATCTAACAAACATTGATTCTATTGAAACTGTTCATCAAATATAGACCTCGTTGTTATAATACTCGTAACATTTATCATTACGTGTGTGTACCGACAAAAAAATATTACAGATTCAACACAATTAATGCATGTCACCAATTTCATTCAATTCAACAGTCTATTCCCAAAATTTACATATTAAATTACATTGGACAAATTACATAATTAAAAAATATAATGGTTAAGGCGGTTTGTTTTGAATAAAATAATTATGTTGTTGAATATAATATTATTTATCATCAAACAAGGAAAATACACGTGGGAGATAAGTTTAAGAAAAAAAAAAGAATGAATAAACATCATGCTGTTAAAAAATAAAAAATTTTTTTTATGGTATTCTTGGGAGGCAAAGACGAAAAAATCAAGAGAGAGAGAGAGAGAGAGAGAGAGAGAGAGAGAGAGAGTGAGATAGAGAGAGAGAGAATATATATATATATATATATAATAATAATAATAATAATGCTAATTTGAATTTGAAACTTGTTTATTAAGTAACACTAGTCCCTCTCGGATGAGTCTCAACTCCTGCGTCTCTGGGGATCGAACCGACACTGCTTTGTATCGGATACGTGTACACAAACACTGGACTGTGTCAGGATCTCATTAGCTTGAACATCAGTGAATTTCAATTTTGCAAGAGCATATTGAGGACCACGGGGATATCACGTAGACCTATCGTTTTAGTCCAAGGCAAACACGTACTCAAAGGGTACGCTACGTGCTGAAAAAAAACGTGACGTTAACAAACGCTAATGGGGAAACATACAAGATGTTTTATAGTATCCCCGTCCTTTATTTGCGTCACAATGATATTTGTTTCTGCTGCTAAAGACTATACATTGTATTTTCTATAATGAGGCTATTCATCAAAATCTCAACATCTTTTGTTCCTGTGTGCCATCTGTTTGTGAGATTCACCTCATTACGGGTCCAATTAAAGTGGAGACAAAACAGAACAATGAAATTAATCATCTTAACCAAGAAGTTACTGAATATACATCACACCTATCAAAGTAACAATGTCTCCAAAGTCGTCAATTTGCGGTGTATAAAAATGATTTAGTTGAATCATGACCAAGTTCTAATAAATGTATTTTATAGTCAAAGTTGTATGGGCACGTTCACAATTGTATAAGAAGAATCACCGGTTTTCGTGAAAGCAATTCTATTCAGTTTACGAGTCGCATGGTTCGAATAAGAGCAAAGATTAAGATCGATTAAGATAAAGCCGATCATGATGTACCAAGGATATGTGAAACTAGTGTTGGTACATATAAATGCTGACCGATAGTAGCTGAGAAATAAGTAAAATATATGCAAGAAATATAAACAAGGGAGGGGGCTTAACTCAGAGAAAAATGAAGAAAGCATAACATGCCTACAATATGAGCAAGTAGCCTGGTATTTATAATTGTTGTTAATTAAAATGGAGATCTTAAAAAAATGGTGGCTAAGAAATAGTGTAGACAAAATATCTTCAATAAATAAATGTAGATGTCAAAAGGCGACATGTCAATCCCGCAACCTAGGGTTCACCTTTCACCTCATTGTGTGACCTTGGCCGTGGAGATAGGCATCCAACATTTTAGTGTGACACGTCTCATTGAAGGAAAATCTTACTACAAAATCATTTGAAAATCCTTTGATCCAGGGACAAGCAAATCCAGGGCAATGACTAAGTTCGAAGTGTGACCTTGACCTTGGAGCTACGTACTCATCTCTTGTGCACAACACTTCCTCTTATAGGTCAGACTGTCCCATATTTAGCACACGAAGATGGGGATTTATCCCATGGACGAAAAAATTTACCATTTATGTGTGATATTGTAAATGGACTTAGTTGTGTTTAAAATGAAAAAAAAAATCCTAAACGTTATTGCGATGGGCTTTCTCTTGTAATGATCTTATACATACCACTTGGGGCAAAAAGCTTCACAGTAGTTCAGATTGGGCTCCTGGCAAAACATTGGGTCATGCATATGAAACAGGGGTTTAAGTAAGCCTTGAGAAAATAAGAATAATGTAATATGGTTGATGAAATTCAAGCCAATTAGTAAAAGTTTACATCTGGACAGATTACATTTTTCATTAATTATGATATTTTTATAATGATATGTCTTGTAATAACATCATCATGAAGTTTGAAGATGATTGAATAAGAAATGAAGATGCTAAGTGGCAGATATCAGCAATAATCGAACTTGGCTTGCATGTTTTTATGATAAATGAGCAGATCTAACACTGTTATTTATTATTCCACTGAATAACTGTAAAACTGATGTATGTCCATAAACGACAAATCCCAATATTTAACCCTTTCCCTCATATAGACTCATTTTGACGCACTCAATAGGTACCACATAAAGCCTGATCTGCAGAAAACCACAGTGAAACCTTACCAAATTTAATTATAAAATCCTCATTTCCAGACCACTGAGGAGCAGCGAACAGCATAAAACCTGATCAGCCTGCGAGTTACTCGCAGGCTGATCTGGTTTTATGCTGTTCGCATAGGTCTTTTCATGGTGTCCTCTATGAGGAAAAGGGTTAACATACATATTGCACTTCATCCTAGCGACTGATATGAATCGACTCGATATAATTAGCGATGTTCAGTTTAGCACGGCACGATTTACGAAATATTCTACTACATGACATGCACCGTTACCATTGTAACTGTATGATAAACATTAATGAACAAAAAATGATAAGAAAAACACATAAACATGAATTTCCCTAGTAAAATGTTATTTTTTTTTCTGTGAATTTAGACAGTCATATCATTGAAGAAAAATTTGAAGTTGAAAATCATCCGCAAGACTGTAAAACATCTGCAAGAGATAGGAATACTAGCAAACCAGACCCCAAACAGGAAATTACATAATCATACCAAGCTTTATTCTTATCAGTAAATATGTTAGGGAGTTTACTCTCAAACATGTTCTCTGTAGAAATCAACGAAGATACAGGATTTTAACGGAAAATAAAGAGGAATTAGAATATATGAAGGTATGTAAAACGTACAACTGTCCATCCTTTATTAGCCCTTTAGTTTAGACTCCTTTATACAACCTAATTAAACACACATATATGCTCATAATAATTAGTTTTCGGATGCAGCAATTTTTCATACATTTGAGCTATATATATTTCTGTTCTTATCATGAATCAAGGGGCTGAATGGATTCAATAACTACAAAATAAACCTCTGGAATTAAGACAGTCTACTGATAAATGATATTGGTCTACCAAACAATTGACCACATTCATGGTGGTGTAGTGAATTTTCGTTCTACGTTTTGAATTATCTGCCCCTTAATGTGATATTTTAGCACTTTAAGGCCATATTCAAGGGCAAAGACACCCCAAGACATCCACTACAAGACACCCCAGGACACCCAATGTTTTTATTTATTATAACAAAACATTTTCACAAGTGCACAGTACAAAACACAATGTTCACCTTCTTTAGAAATAACATGTAAAGATTTTATGAGTACCTTGTTTTCTCCCTGTATTAATACTCTATAACTGTTTCATTGTTATCGAGTTGCTTCTCTTTTATAAACTGCTATTTCAAAAACCAAGGTATCTGCGTATCATTGAATAAATTGATTCATTAAGGTCTTGTTTTCACGTGGAGTTTTCAAAAATTAATACGTTTTCATAACTCTTCCTGTTTCGTTTGCTCATGAATTG
Organism: Solen grandis; assembly: GCA_021229015.1. Lineage (NCBI taxonomy): Eukaryota > Metazoa > Mollusca > Bivalvia > Adapedonta > Solenidae > Solen > Solen grandis. The sequence goes on along the minus strand of JAIFHC010000374.1, from coordinate 24,289 downwards.
TGCCAGTACTTTGTGCCATAGATTGTCTTGGGAAAAAAAGAAAAAGAAGAGTTTTTATCTTGCATCTAATTCACAAGGTCCGGGTTCATAGTGACCTTTATGTCGCCCAATAAAGTAGTGTTGGTGTTGTACTGGAATCAGTATTTCATAAAACAGTGTACACAATATGACTTGACATGACTTGACTATTTGAGTTTACCGTCGCTTCGACAGTATTTCAGTCATATAGCGACCTCCAGCTAATTAGAGGTGGAGGAAGACCCCGAATACACGGAGGCATTCGGGTAGAACCACCGACCTACCGCAAGCCAGCTGGAAGGCTTCCTCACGTGAAAATCCGAATGACCATGCCGGGATTCGAACCACGCAGTGAGGGGCTGAGTGAGTGTTAAAGTCAGCGACTTTACCTTTTCGGCCACGGAGGCCCCTGTACACAATATGAATCTTAGAGTACAACAAAAAACATAGCAAGTGACACAAGAAGATAACTATTAAACATGTCATGTAAAATTTTAGAAAATACTACAAAGGGAAAATTAGACATACATGTCATACAGTTCCTATAAAAAGCGAAAACTGATTACAAATTGTTGCATCGCACGAGATAAAAGTTGTTCATTACGTAATTGTTCAATCTACGAGAAAATTGAAGTCCTAGAGGAAAATGGGTCTCACTTTCGTATCATGGTAACATGTTTTATGTTATTGATCTTTATCACGCTCGCGTATTTTTAAGCGCATCAAACGTCTGCTGACAAAGCTCGTTTATTTGCTTATCGAGTTGAGCATTATAGTGTCTACTTGAGGCAGATATACTGCTGACAAGATGCGCAGTATGACGTCATAACGTGTGGCGTGATTCCACACCCAGTAACATTATCCAGACACTGGGCAAACCATTCCTGGATGTAACCTTATATGCTGAGCGCCAAGCAAGGGAGCTATACCAGTGCTATATTTTAAAACTTTGATATGTCGTGGCCAGGGATCGAGCACACGACATCCAGTTTCCGGGAATGACGCTCTAACAACTCGAGCATCGGGGCCGATCTGACAAAACTTTCTTTCCATTTGTTCGTTTTGCAATGCATAGATCTGGTTCACAGAGGCACTCTTAGTATTCATAAAATCAAATAACAGGTGAAGCAAATGACATTGAAATAGTCGTATTTCGCGTTGTCATGGAATAAACAATTAATATTACAAGGAAATATCCGCATGCAATATGCAATAAAAGGTATCAAATTATAGTTATTTTGTATACAAAGAAAACCAAACCTGTGTTAGATTTACTGTCAATCAATAATGTACAAACGAACTTTTAATAATGGTCAAGTTGTGATGGGAAACGATTTAATAAATAATCCGAACAATGCACTTTTATCACATAACAATATTAATACAAGCAGCTCAAATTTATTTTCAATAAATGAAAGGAATGGAAAGCCATGTGATAGAGTTTACGAGAATGTTGATAAATAACATGAAATTAAACCTGAATGTAGATCAGAGCTTTCGTAGTATTATCATTATTACTGTCGCCACCGTCATCAATTTATTTCATTAATTTATTTGTTACGTATTTATTGATTTATTCTTTTATTTAATCATTGTCACCATCTTTTACATGTACTGAAATCTCATTTATTTATTTATTATTATATCCGATGGCATTAGAGGGACATGTTTTTTTAATTTTATATAGAAATCAAATTATTTTGGGGAAGAGTATAAATACTTTAAACGTTTTTTAAACTTTTTTTTCGTTGACCTAAATTTTCGTTTAATATGTAATAAACTAAAAATAATCGCTGGAACACAATTTCGTGGATAAATGTTTAAGAGAAGACGAGGTCTACATGCTGAGTTAAAATTCGTGAAAAAATCATCCACGCAAAGTAGTTCCCTTAGCTCCTGAAAAGTAGTCCCCCGTAAAAAGTAGTCCCCCTCGAAGATTTGCAACACTATACTCGTGATATAATGAAATAAGTGACGGAATGTGTTATATCACATACTCTGGAAAATGGTAGGCGCAATAATGAAGTATCTATGTGTGTATATTTTTTGTAATAAATTGCGTTTATAATAACTTAAGCATCTCGCCTTGCAAAGCACTCCTAGTTCTGACTGATACTCTGTAGATGATTCATGCCTATTAACTTGGCTCTGAATAGGTGTGTAGCTTGTATGACAATTATGAGTTTGTTTATTTATTTATTTATTTATTTATTTATTTATTTGTCACCTTTATAGATAAAGCATATTGTTATTTAAAAATTATGTATGTTTAATGGCTGATTACAGAATTTCTCTAATTAAAAACAACAACATCAAATGTATCATTGATTTGATTTAATTTGCTTGATTTGCTTACATTCCTATCCATAAGTCTATGAGTACTTACTTTGCCCTAGTTATTGAATACATTGATTCAGTTAGCTGGACAGTCTTTTCAATATTTTGTTAAATAAAAACTGAGTAACACGCCTGTTAGTGTATCACATATCCGAATGGTGGGGATAACGCGGAATAAGACATACAATGGATACCTGTTAGATTCAAACACATTTTTGTTAGATTATTGCCTTTTTTCAAAACGTTAGAAAAGCAGATACACCTTTTGTTTGTGAGATTATTTTATCGAGGCTTTCCCAAGCCCAAATTGCTGTTACAACTCAGGAAATTGTGAGAAACTTGTTTCTCAATCGACTTAAAAAAATTGAAATAAGCTGAACTGAAGAAAATTAGAGCCGCGCGTTGCACATGTGCAGTATTTCGTACTGACCACAGCCGATCTCGGCGAACATGTTGGTCTGGATCATGTCTATAATGTCCTCCTTATTCACCGGGGCCGCACCCTTCTTCAGATTCTCCGTCCTGTCAACAGAATACAGTCACCATAGCAACCAAGCCACATGAGAATATTTTAATATTCCTTTTCCTTTATTATCCCTTTCTTTTTATGCCGTGTAAGACATCAACACAGGTATTTACGATAGCATTAAATATATTATTTATATTTTGTAACATAATAAATCATATTTGAACTACTTTATTCAAAATCTGAACTAGCTCGCGCTAGCTTCTAATGAGACTATTATATCATAAATTATATCATGAATTATAACACAGAAATTTGCTTTCAAGTAAACGTTTCATTTCAAGAAGTGATTTCATGCAACCTCCCTAATTAGGAAATATAGTTTTTAGGTTTGAATGATATATCGCAGAATAATGCACGGTGTCGGGTTCAGATGCGCAGTTATCTAATCACGATCATCTGAACGCATTTATTTCAAGTAATGATGCGGACTCACTTGTTCTACACTGCAGAATGAACTAAAAGAATGAATGATCTGCACGGAAGTGCAGTCTGATCATGGTTTACACTGTTCGCTATTAAGTCTATACATTTTCAGCAAGCACTATTGGTACAATGTAATAGAAAAATGGACAAAGCTTATATGGTGAGGATTAAAATACACCCATAAAATGGACACTAGGGTCAAGTGGGGAGGGGGGGGGGTGCGTTATCTATGGACCCGCCTTTGAAGCTCGATTTCCGCTTTGGGGTTATATAAGTGCTCGTTTAAACAATTAATCAATATATGGAAATCAACCCATGCACACCAATATCTAATTATCATTTATTGTAAAATTATTTTATGAATTTTTATAAAGCGAAATAAATCTTATCTTGTTATCATATTTCCTACAAGAGTTACCTCTCTTCGTTTGTTATCGTTACGAAACCAATTATTTCGTTTGGTGTTTTTTGTTTTGTTTTGTTTTTTTATTATATTTTATAACCAAAACCTACTGTTCTTCTTGTGTTTCTTTTTCCCTTTTTTTTTCCATTATTATTATTCTTTGCACTTTTTTTGTGGCCGCTGTTGCGGCATGATTAGAAGTGCTACAAATATGAAAATTTCCATGCATACTCACATGTATCTGAAGTTGTGCACCACTAAGTTTGTTTTTCATTTTAGTACTAAATTTTGCCGCTAGGTGGCGTTTAGCATCAAAACATATAATTGCCGATAACTCTGTCATTTGACATTTTATTTGTATGCAGTTTTTTGCATTCTGTTCTTTGTCAACTGCCCGTTTAAATATGATGAGTGGCAATATCCATACCTTTGAAAATTTTGAGCTAGAAGAGGTTGAATGTTTGAATCTTTGAAAAAATCTGGCAAATTAGGGTGTGTCCACGAAAAACATGCCCATTTTTGTTAGAGATTAGATACGCTCATTCTGTTTTTTGAAATTGATTCCGAAGATCTTTGCGCACAAAATATATGGGGTGGCGATTTCAGAAAATGCATAAAATGGCTTTCAATAAGCGGTCAAAGTGCACTAAAATATGGAGGAATTTTTTTTTCGAGAATAGGCATTATTTTAGTTTTTGGAGGATTCTGCCATTATTTTTTAATCAATCTTTATGAAATTTTCACAGATTGTATTGTTTGTTGTTTCAAGGGACTTCACAGTTTCAAAATTTCAAAAAATGCAAAGGTCAAGGTCATATTGCGATTATTGGTTTTTTCTTTGACCTTAAATATCTCAAAATCTAAAAATATTTTATCGAAAGAATATGGGTAAAATCAAAAGCCTCTAAAGAGTACTTTTTGAAGAATTTTAGTTTTTTCAGATCGGGGTTGATTTGGTTGTTTGGTGGCAGTTTGAAGATTGGTCATACTTTGAATTGATTTTAAAGCCTTTAAAGTTTAAATGTGTGATATATTTTGTCATCATTGGAAAAAAGAATGTCTTACCCCGTCAACAAAAAAAGAATTTTGAAAATCTGTTGAGAATTGATGAATTTATAGAGAATTTAAATACATGACACAGAATAAAAACAGAGAAAATTTGACAGAATGAGCACATCACTTGTTATCTATGTTCTATAAATAGATGCAGGCTCTGCTAGCTGTAACAGGTCATGAATGTATGTGTAAAACTAGCCTACTATCTCACTTCCATAGTAGCAGGTAATTTAGTTATGCATCAACCCATCAGAGGTTTTACCATATAGCTACTATATTGGCTAAAGACTCCCTGCAGTGATGACCAGCAATTAACAGGTCTGATCACAGCGGATGGGGGCCTGGCTCAGTGGAAGATCTCATTCCATTCGAGATGCTTTTAAGTCTTGGTCACAGCTGAATTCACCAATGAAGGAAAAAACTAAGATATATAAACGTTTTGCATTTTGTTGTTTTTCTGGTATTTTAACTTGGCTGATCAGGTTTGAAACTGTTGATCATCACGAAAACCGTTGCATTTGCAGTATGCAAATCTAGTTTATTTTGATTTTTTTTACACAAAATCATTCATTATGGTGGCAAATTTCTGCCAGCCACCTACCCACTTAGCTATATCAAAACTTTTCTGAAAAATTATCAATATTCAAGTAGTATCTGGCAAGCTTTCGTGATTTCTTCTTAGGTATCGTAACAAGACAAAACTGCCTGTTAGTGCCCACTACTGCCAGCCATATATTCACTTATTTTAACTGGATATCATGCCTTTTTCCAGATTATAATGTGAAAAAAAATGCTTGTTATCCACATAATTTAACTGACTAACTTGAAAAAAAGCGAGATACCAGTTATCTTAAGTGAATAAATGCTGCAGAGTGGCACTAACAGGCAGTTTTGTTCTGTTAAGATACATAAGAGGATACCACGAAAGTATTATCCTCTTATGTATCTTAACAGAACAAAACTGCCTGTTAGGCCCACTACTGCCAGCCATATATTCACTTAAGATAACTGGTTATCTCGCTTTTTTTCAAGTTAGTCAGTTAAATTATGTGGATAACAAGCATTTATTCACATAATTATCTGGAAAAAGGCATAATATCCAGTTAACCTAAGTGAATATGTGATTGGCAGTAGTGGGCACTAACAGACAGTTTAGTCCTGTTATGATACCTAAGTAGATAACTTGAAAATGTTCTACATGTCAGATAATAACTGAATATGTGACAATTTTTCAGAAAGTTTCGACATAGCTAAGTAGATAAGTGGCTGGCAGAAATATGCCACCATATGATTGGCAGTAGTGGGCACTTACAGACAGTTAAGTCCTGTTAAGATACCTAAGTAGATAACTTGAAAATTTGCTACTTGCCAGATACTAACTGAATATGTGACATTTTTTCAGAATAGTTTCAACATAGCTAAGTGGATAAGTGGCTGGCAGAAATATGCCACCATAATATCCAGTTAACCGACTGTGGGACTAAAAAGTTTACTTTAAACTCTTAAATACTAGAATCAATACTTAAATAACCGTGGCTGAAATTTGTCGTTCTTTTAAACAATCATTTAAATATTTAATGGAATGTGGTTCGTGGTATATTCGCCTTAATCTTCTACTCCTTTTATACGTTTAAAAACAATTTCCCAGCATGCATATTAACCATACTGATACAAGAGCAGGACATGAATGACATTTATACATACGGTTATACGCATAGATTTCTTTCACTGAATTAATTATTTAGGAATAAACAAAGAAACGATCACTTACTTCAAATCGGACATTTGCTCCATGGTTGTGCCTTTGTGTATTCAACCTACTTTGAATATGTAGAAACTATTTATTATTTTAACTTATAAATGTCTTGAGTTGGAGGTAAGCATGTTGCCTGCGTTGTTCCTTCTCTGTATATCTGAAGAGGTTAGCGAGACTGGTGTACCGTTGCTATGGAAACTGTTCCTTTTGGCCTACTTGATAATTGGTGTTGCTATCATTACTAAGAAGGGGAGTCGCTCTGTTCATAAGGTGTCTATTGATGTCTCCAAAAAATCGATTTTATTTCTTAGCAACTGTTTATCTGAAAAGTTAAGTAAAGTAATGTAATAGTATAAATGTACAAACGTATACTGATATTTGGAAGAGATGCAGGCACTTTTGTCGTTTGAACTTGGGCAGAAGTTACGGGAAATAACCATAGCAATGACGTCTTGTGTAATGATATTCCTGCTAAAAAAGGGGGGGGCGTAAAGATAGAATTAGTTAACATATATTCGCTACATATCTCATTATCATCATCAATAGATTAAGTGTTCACGACATGATCTAGAATGTATTATTGAAGCGAACCTTTAATTCGTTTCAAGGGCAAAAAAGAAGCATTTATTTAATTACATCAGTAAAACCTGAATAGCTCGTGTTAAAGAAATAAAATACGATTATATATATTTTATTATCATCCTAGCATCATTCTAGCATCATCATCATCATCATAATGGCACCATCATCATCATCATCATCATCATCGTCATTTGTATTTCATATTGTAATGAATAAAAACAATCGTAACAAAGCAACTATAAATACAATCTCACTGGAATCAGATTCAGTATAATCGCGGATAGTAGAGGAGCGCAAATTGGGATATGATTTCAATGAGATTGCAATAAATATGTATTCAGCTATTCATTTCATCAAAATTTATTTATCTATTTTTATCTCAAAGTGAAAATCATTCTTTTGAAAGACTCAAGCAGTTAAGCGCTTTGTTTTCTGCACAATACCGCGCGCGTCTATTTATAGATTTCAATTGTTCTTGTTTTGCTTGGCTGACTTCTTTTTCTCTGTCTTTTGAAATTAATTGAAACTCCTCTTTATGTTTTTGTCGACTGTATATATAATATATATATATATACTTTAAGCTCAACAAAAGGTAACATGGCTCCGTGTCAATCACATTAGGGAATGACGAGATGAGATATTTATTATGTCTGTGTTTATATGTTGTGTGTCTCTGGTCTACCTGTCCCCCAGGTAAGATTTTTTTAATTTTATTTTATTATTTAATTACAAGTCTAAATATGTGCCGAGTTTAACCCATGTCCTCTAACATCAGCTGGGCAACATATTCTCACAAATTAAACATATTTACAGTAAAATCTCAATAATAAGAAAACCCTTCGGAATCCTTTCAACTGGTCTTAATAATTAAGTGTTCTGATAATCGAGTTTCAATTAAGTGGAAAAAGGGGACCTGAAAATAGTGGTCTTAGTGAGGTTGTCTTTATACTGCGGTGGTTTTTATGAGGTTTTACTGTACTCTGGACGGTTCCTATGTTGGACCAGTACTTCTCGCCATGTGATTGTTTGGTAATAATCATTACATCACTCAAATTCAGTCCATCTTGTGATTTTTTAAATACACGTGCTGTCAATAAAAATAATACGTTTGATTTTATATGTAGCATATATGTAATGGAACCAAAAAAAAAAAAAAGAAGAAAAAAAGACGATTGTTGTTCAGGGGTTAGATACTCTATGAAGTCAGTGATTGGAATCCCGGCACTGGCCATTGTTTACTGTTATTCAGAGGTAACTATAGTAACTGGAAGGTTTGGTGAGTTTAAGGGTGTCTGGGAGTGTGTAGTACACAATTTCGGTGTTCACACGACAAACATGTACATACACTTGTGTGTCCGGCAGTTGCCGGGTATGTTGAGATCGGGAACCTACCCGCCAACGTGACGGTACACGAAGATCTGACGTCGGCGAAGTTCCTCTACAGTGTACTGGCCTATTGGCCGTCGTCGTCGGCGTCCGACAGCTGCAGCATTGCATCAGGGGACACTGGCAGCAATTTTGATCTCAGGGAGGAAAATGGTATCTCTTTATCCCTTCACGTCTCTATATTTGTCTCTCTTTACGTCTTAATTTATCCGCCTTTCTGTCTATTCATCGTTCGTATTTCTTTCTCCAATTCTTCATTAACAATTAACTCGCTCTTTTCTCTCAATAAATATGTGCCTGTTGTCTACCTGTTTCATGACAATCAAAGTGTTTCTTTAGTTATATTTGATGCTAATGATAAACATCACCAACTGTTTGTTTGTTTCAGTCATTTGGAGACCATAGTGCTGCCACACTGCAGTATCACGCCATGAACATGTTGCATGATACCACACCCAGTCACATTATCCTGACATCGGACCAACCAGTCCCTGAACTACCTTCACATGCTAAGCACCAATTACATATTTTACGACTTTAACATGTCGCGGTCAGGGATCGAACCCACGACCTAGCGACGGGCGCTTTAAACACCCCATCATTTAGCTAGGAACAGAAATAATCATCAATTCTTTTATTTTTAGAAATTATAAACAATTTTGCTACTGAACACCGTGTGTATTTTTTACAGGTAACCAAAATATCTACACAGTTTCCTCCCCTTCGTTTGACTACGATACGGCTACGTCCTACGTCCTATCGATTGAGTGTACTGACGGCACCGACACAGTGACGGGGAGCGTAACGGTTCAGGTCACAGAGAACTCGGGCCCGGTCTTCTCCAATCTCCCCGGTAATTCCAGACACATTCTTCTCTTATTTAGAAACACTGTGTTACCACGGATATTCTTAGTTGTAGACTTATTATCCCTTAGGCTCTTGCATCCGTAAGTTCGATTCCCGTCAGTGTTACCCGGACTTTTTTGTGAGGAAGCCTTCCGGCTGACTTGTTGCAGGTTGATAGTTCCACCTGGGTGCCTCTGTGAGCTTGAGGTCTTCCACATTCTATAATTAACTGGAGATCATTATATGAGTGAAAAACTGTCGCAGCGACGGTACAAGAACAGCGAACTTTCTTATATCAATGCGTGCAGAAAAGTAGTTCATCATAATTAAGATTAAATGAATGGTTGCAATAGGGGCCTTTTATGGCAGATTGATAATTGTCGCTGACATACTTTCACTTAGCGTGACACCGCTGTTGTTTCGAGTACCTGCATTATGATTCTTCATGTTGTGATGTCTTCACTCTTATTTCGGCAGGTCTCTAGTTATTCCACTGGTGCAATTGTGGACTCGGTGTCTATTTTACCACCCGTAATGAGATAAACGTTGCTATATGATTAAAATTCTATCGAATTGACAGTAAACAAGAAAGCAAATAACAATATAAAGATAATAATAACAGTGATCATAATAATAATAATAATAACATCATCATCATCATCGTTATCATCTAAACGTAATACGTTCAACTGCAATAAACTGCATTATATTAAGGTTTCGTGGAAGTATCTGCGAAAACAACGAAGGCTAATCACGTGATCTTCACGGTCAGTTACACGGACACAGACGACAGTCCACCCTTGACCTACAGCAATCTGGTGACTGACCCCGCCGGTGGCCCCTTTAGTATTGCCAATGGTAAGACCCTTACACTCTAAAGTCTCTTCATTTCAAGCTCACACGAGCGTGTTCCAAAAATGCTTCATCGACAAGTAAAGTTGAAAGCGATTGGTTGTAGAGGTAGACGCAACCAATCAAATCATTTCATTCGTCTGAAAGTCCCGTGATTCGCACAGTGGCTAAATTGAAGTAGGCCAACGGTTGAAACTGGCTATATGTGAATAATTTGCACCCATAGTTCTAAAGATTTTGCATGCCGATGTTTGAACCCGTGTTACTATTCTTGAAAACTGGGAGTAAGGTTTACAATGCTTGTTTCTTTGGTGGGCTTTCGCTGTTACAGACATGTATACGTTTGAGATAGGTACATATGATATTTAAAGATTCCGACATTATTCTGATGACATCACCCATTATCATGGGAATGAGATATTACAATGAAATACGATTGTGGTCTTTATAGCCAGTTCATCGGCCATAATTAGGATTTAAATTTAGTATAATTACATCTTTTTTCATTATAGATCAAGTCACCGTGACGTCAGATCTGCTAATGCACACGGTAACAAACTATTCGCTCACATTTGACGTAACCGATGGACGAAACCTGACGTCACAAACTATTAACGTCACAATCAATGGTATGTGTGTTATAACTTATATCTTGTTCTTCTCCTATTTTGGTTCCTTCTCCTCAATGAAATAATGCAACTGTATAAATTCAGCATGATCTAAATCTGTAAAACTTTTGAAACTATTTCCTCTGTATGTATGTATGATTTATATGTACAGATGTGAACACCAAACCGATATTCGTAGGCGACACGGTGACCAGTGTGAACATCTCCGAGAACACTTCCGGTCGACTCCTGGTGTTCGATATCGATCACGTTGATGGTGATGGCGACTCTGTACAGTTTGAATACGCTGTGGTCGACGCTAACAATGCAGCGTGGGATCTTGTAGGAGCAAGTAAGAAAATTAGAAATTTTGTTTCATCCGAGATGTAGACTACATCAAAAGTACCTTTTCAAACTGTTTGGAATAATCTAATCTGTTAATGTTTTTTTTAGTAAAATTCTTAGAAACATGCAATGAAAATGTAAATTTGCTGTTTTATATTGCCATTGACTCTGCCAGTTTATATATAAAAAAAAAGAACTTAACGTCTCTTATACGTGAACCCCGCAGCCGGAGAGATCTACCTGATCAGTGGTAACACCCTGGATTTCGAGACTTTGAACGTTTATACGTTCGTCGTGAAACTCAGTGACTACTTAAACGAGGCTGAGAATAATTTCACGCTGACAATCTACGTCACCGACGTCAGCGAGACGCCGACGTTCACTGGCGTTCCAACCCCCGTTAGCGTCAACGAATCTCCGGTGAGTTATTAGTCTGTTCAATGAAAGGGCATGTATTCAATATAACATAAGTTTAAATTTGATTTGAAATGCAATTAAGTAGATTAATGTATTCCACATTACAATAACTAAAAACTGTAGGTTTATTTTTCGTACTTACGTCTGATAGAAAGACCGAGCCGCGAGGTTAAGAGTAAGAAATATATATATATCAACGGTTGCAGTACGGATTCTTCTATTATTTTTTTTTATTTATTTCGGGACATTCATAAAAGAGATGATGATGATGATGATGACGATGATGATGATGATGATGATGCATGTTTCTCGCTACAGAATGGCACAGTGATTGGCACACTCAGCGCGTTGTGTACAGATCCCGACGGGCTGCCGCCAGACAACATCACCTACGCCATCCTGTTCAGTACCTACTCCAACTACTTCACCATCAACAACTATTCTGCCGAAGTCTCTTTTGCGCTCGAATGGGACTTCGACACAACGCTCCCGGAGAACGTCAATTTGACGATCCGTTGCTCGGACATCGACGGTAACAGCGATGATGCCATCTACCAGATTACCATTCTTGACATTAATGACAATAACCCTGTGTGCGCCCCCACCCAGACCCAATTCAACCTGACTTACGCCCAGGCTGTGAACGAGACCCTCGTTAACCTAGGTTGCTCCGATATTGACAGTACCGTTAACGCAGAGCTGGACTACACAGAAATCGGCCTCACTTCCGCTTATAGCAGAACGTATTTTGACGTTGACGCCAGTGGTAACGTCTCCATCAAAACAGCTTTTGTCATGGACTACAATACGTCATTTTACGTAACGTTTTTGGTGACGGACAGAGGAACGCCTTCATTGTCGACGACCGTTACTTTGACTGTGAGTTATACAGAGAGACCAGCCGTGTATAACTACGCGGAAGTAGAGCCGTGCTTCCTGTGCACTACGGGATCGATAACAATTATCGCCGCCCTGGGTTTCACCGTGTTCATCATCATTATCTTTTGCTGCGTTCTTTGTGTACTCAAGTGTTGCTATGACTGCGAGAGAAGGAAGATCCGCAGAGTGCTGGGGAGAAAGAAAAAGAGAAAGTAAGATTTTTGAAAATATTAGTACTGATTTCACTTGACATTCTTAATCGACTAGTTTTGATGAATTAATTATATATTTTCTGTGCTTACTGTGGGTTTGGTTTTATGATATCATATACACATATGTGAACATTTATATTACAATCAAATGCTTGAAATTAAGATATTGTACCTGTTCCCTTGTGACAATGGAATTTAAGGAACAGAGAAAAGAAAATGAAAAATAAAAAAGATTGACAAACCGAAGGATAGAGCAAATAATTTTGTAAATGGTCCATCGACATTTTTAGATGACGTGAATTTTCGTTTAGCACTTCTTAAAGACAGTTTCGTAAGACCCAACGAAAATGAATGATTCTTCTCTAACTGACATCACTAGGTGGCGGATCTGCGGGTGTTTGAGGCCGGGTGGTCGCCGGAAACGGAAGCGGTCTCGGAAGGAGATCGAGCAGGCACAGCGTGAGGACCGGGAGTACATGAGGGCCAGGGACGCTCTGCTGGGGGTCGAGGGCACGTCCGACCCTGTACCATCACAGGCCGTGTAACTATACTTATTTCATTCATATATCTATGAACTTACTCTGTCTCATTTTGATACATACTTTGAAAACCGTGTTGCGAAGGTACATAATCGCTTTTTTTTTGTTTTTAATATCAAGTACCCTATATTTTTTTTTCAAATTGATTCTTAATGCGTGTGAAATTGCCTTCAATGTTTAGATAATATATTTACAAAATTGCAGTAGCTACGATGCAGCATTAGGTTTCATACTCATGTGACTCCGCCCCCTTTCCCCCGCCCCCTCTATTTGGCTCACTAAGCAGTCTCTTGCGACATTGGAATTTTAGCACACGAGAAAGCATTTGTTCTCAACCTTATTTAATGTTTTCAAACATGTCGATCAAATTTTTTATAATTATATTTTTCTCTTTATGATACTCATTCTAGCACGTTCTATACAATACGCAATATGGATATAGAAGTATAGAAGTTCGAAGGGCATTTTCCTGATTACACATGGTAAAACCGATACACTACACCTCCGTAGAAGTTAAAAGGTGTTTCAGTTTTTGTACTAATTAACGCAATTCCGTTCACAATTATTTCAGTCTTATGTATTTAAACATGCTTTATGTGATAAAAAGTCATCGAAGCTTGAACTTAAGTTTTAACATGACGTCGTAGGTATCAGCCACCAAAATCAGCCTCGTCACAAGCACGGAAGAAACCCATCTCTCGGCCAAAACCCACATCCAACACGACGTCAACATCGGGAGCGAGCGTCTCGCTGAGGGGACGTCAGGCCCCTTCCTCCAAACTGGACCCCAGGGTTGTCACGCCCAGCCGCCTGACCGAGAGTCAAAAACTGCAGCTGGAGAAATTTAGAGAGATGCAGAATAAAGATGAAGCGGTCACTGCAAAACCAGGTATGTGGGTCGCCCTATTATCAGATATATCAAAATCTAACAAAGCGCGCCCCTCACTGTATAGGTTTTATATTGTCCGCTTCTCACAAATACATTTGATTTAAGGTGGTAATGAAGGGTATACTGCCCAATAACACATTACGTACGTGCGAATAAAACACCAAAGAAATAAAACAAGTAGGTTTCCGACATCATATGATAATATCGTGTGAAAATTTATATTCTGTTTCCCGTGCGTCCACGCTGTTTACGTGCTATAACATCATAGCTATCTGAACCAGTCAAAGACACTCATAGTAAATAACGACGCTGCAAAAATAGCTGAAAGTATTAGCTCAAACTAAAGACTATATATATATATATATATATATATATATATAGCAGTTTTACCTTTTTAAAACGGACATGTACTTATAACCAATCTGTTAAATATTGTGTCGTTCAAGGGAGATCACTGTAATTACACCATCTACCGCAAACTCCACACAGTGATCTCCCTTGCAAGCAAAAAAATATACCGCTGTTACGGATGACGTTTCTTTTTACTGTTTATCTTATTTATCATATAAACATAACCACTTTTCTTGTAAAACGGATCAATAATGGCGATTTATCCTGCTAAACTGATTTCATAGATAATAAATCTCCAATATTTTATTTATGCGATTTTCTTTTTATCCACAGAATAGCAAATTTATATTAGCCCTAACCTTAACACGCTATCTGGTATATGTATATAGAGCCTTTTTTCCCTGTCTGGTATTGCAGGTCCGTCACGCAGGCTGAAGGTCCAGGCTGCCAGCGGAATGGTTTGGTCTTTCCATGGACGGGAGGATCCAAATCCGAACAACTAGACCAATCTTGACAATCCTTATACCAAATATACCAGTCTTTACAATCCACATAAGCGGACCAGCCGCCAGAATCTACAATTTTACATCCATTCCACACACAATCCACCCTTTACAATTAAAACAACAACTACCATTCAATACAATCCTCATAATAAATAGACCATTTCTAGCAATCCCCACAACAAATAGAACAACCTTGACACTTCATGCAAATAAACAATACTTAGAAATTCAAGTAGACCACTACTTGCAACACTAGCATGAGTATGCTAAACAACCTTATTTGACAATTCATACAACAAATATACAGCCTTTACGACCCATGCAACTAAAGAAAAACACAATTTTTACATTGGCAAATTTATAAATACTGCATTACGTGTATATGATTGCTTTTAATACATTTTGAACAGCTAGAATTAAAGTTACGTAACTAAGAATATTTGCAATGTTTAGAAAATGTGATTCCTAGTGGTATCTAAGTACGGTGGTGTGTTTGGTTTTAGTTTAAATACCACTGAAACTAAGCCAAAAGTCAATCAAAGTCAAAATATTTTATTGGCAAATACAAGTTATGTACATCGCCAAAACCATTCATAGTAAATCTTTAGCGGTTGAAATTTTATAGAAAAGTGTATAAACTGAATAACAAGAAATAATAGGATAAAGCAAAAAAATGAAATAATTACAATATGGATATTTATCATGTAACGGACATTTTTAAATACCGAGGTCATTTAATATCATCGAAAGGCTGAAATATAAAGAAATCAACTAGCTATTTTGTAGGTAAGAATCATATATAATTTTTATTTTACTTTATCTTTATATATGTACTGGTATTTATGATTTAGTTTGATCATCATGCATCCTATGTCCGTTTTTCCACATGTTTCTTTTGTCAAAACATTTTGTGACGTAATCCTTTGTAATGCCAGTACGTTACAGTATGATATGTCAGCTGCAGACCAATAATAGCATAAGAACCGTTCTTGTAGTTTCTCATGCTTCTTGAATATTGTCTGTAACTTCATCATCAAGTCCTCATTTCTTATTGACGCCGCGTGGAATTAGGTTTTAGATTTGGCCATGGAGCCGCATAATAGAAAAAGGGAGCAACCACTGTTATTATTGTAAAATAAAAACATGTAATATGTTTAAAAAAAAGGAAAGCACTTTATGAATACAATTACTTGTATTAACTGATTTAAAAAAAGATTCAAAATATGCAAGTTTTCTACCGTTATTAAATAGATACTCGACACATTTAATGATAATTTGATGACTTCTCCCTAAATCATAGGCAAGGATTTTTAAGAAAAAGGTTTTGGAAAATGTTTTGAGACCTTGAAATATTCAGATTTTTAATACATACCGTTAACTTGAAAAAAAAATGAAAACGAAGTTTAATGATACACATTACAGTATACTGTAGAAAGTGTAAAACACACAAACAATTATTAAACATATTGCCGTATCAGACATGTCTAATTGACGGCTCAAATCTCAATCTGCGGCCAAAAGTATGTAAGCTGATTATAATATAGTGCTTGAAATATATAAATTTAACTGATGATTATAGCATATGTTGTATTGCTTTGTAAATATATTTTTAATATAAACATATCATCACCCTACGCTACTTTACTGTACTTATCACGGGAAGTAATTAAAATCGTGAAGATTGTATCTACATAACGTAGCAAATAAAACATTTGTTTGGTTATCATTGTCCTTGTTGTTGTTGATGATGATGATTTTTTAAATTGACACAAAACTCGTCTTAGTATAGCTTACTGTCATGAAACACCATGCATCTTGCAGACCCTAACTCTTCCGGTAGTTATACAATTATAAAAAAGGGAATTACCTCTTATAAAATGTATCTTTATTGATCTATATACATGTTTTTATTAATTTATATCATCTCAAATCATCATCAAAGTATTTTTCTGTATTTATTGTTTTATATTGCTGAATACTTTGATAATATGAGTTTTTCACCGGCCATATTCTCATTAATAAAATGATTTTTTTTTTCAGATTATATAGATAAAAATAGGTTTGTTAAAATAAGAAAAAATAAAACACATTTATGAAAATAAGGACGAAGACACTCTTGACTCTTGATTTACATGGACTCTTTAGAACACACTTTAGAAATCTCTGAACCAAACGGACATTTGGCAAAATAGCATGTTTTATTACCTAGTATAAATATTTGGACCCGTTGTTGTAAGTAATATTCTGAAATGGCTTTGCTTTATTAAAGTTGTGCTTCAAAAACATGCGCGGCGTCTTTGATGCTTTGCATCGAAATTAGTTTTATTTTGTAGTGTTAAATACTTGTATAAACGAGAACGTTTTAATGTGCGGAGCGCTGTCAAATCGGAGTTAATGTCTATCTTAATATCGGCATTTCATTGTTGGAGGAAATGTTAGATTACTATTTTTTAAATCTCATGCGTTTTCTCTTATTCAGAACAACTGGACATACGCTTGCCTATTTGTTCGTATTTAATTTAAAGTCAGATCACTATGCAAATTCAATGAGGATTATCTCCCTTCCTTTCTTGATTTGAAATTAAGAGGCAATTCCCCGCTACAGAATCATGCTTATATTGATAAACATGAGTACAAATGAACTTATCTCCAATGGACGGACACTGATTCAGTGGTAATAGCCGGCTTAAATTTCATAAAAAATACTTAGTGCCAGGTAACATTTAAACTAAGAAAATAAATTCTTGTTTAATGACCTTGTTTAGCAAATGTCTTAATTGATATTTACTTACTAGCAATATCTTTTTATAAAAAAATGAAGAACTTTTGCTTTTATATCAGGGAAATAAGAATGATGAAATAGGTCCCTAATTATTCAAGGTGATTTAAAGCTAATTAAAGTCGGTGGATTATGCAACACGATTTATTTCTTGACATCTTTTTACATTTCAAAGACGTCCAGTGTCTCCTTTTTGAATATTCAGGAGCCATGAACTGGTTTTTATTTTTTATTATTATTTTTTTTTTGCAGTAGTTGTAATGTCTTCCATAAGAAATGCCAGTAACAAAGCATGCCGCAGGACTGAATTCTCTATATCGCACTACTAACGGCTAGAACGGAAATATAATATCAATGAAGTCATATCTTCTATTTATTTCTGTATACTACTGTATTCCACCTTTCCTGATACGGTTTTTAATTGCTGAACACTGCTGTGCGTTTTTCTGTCTTGGTCTTTACATAGTGTATTTTTGTAAAGGAAAAAAAAAAAGAACATTTGTATAGAGATATGTCTCTCGTCTTTTCTTAAAATTGTTTATAATGATGATAATAACAGATGCCATTATGTTTTCCGATATTTAAAATTTAGTTTAACGTTTTAGGTTTTATCTACGGAGTGTTATACTCAAAGACACACGTCTGTGGTTATACTGTGCTTACACAAAATCAGGTATACACGTATTTGCCGTTTTCGTACTTACATTTTATCTGCTAACAATAATAACAATATTTGAGTATGGGAACATAGGTTATAAAACTGATTACACCACATTTTTATATGAACTTTTTGTATTAATACTTATATTCTTCGATTTAGTCCTTTTGTAGTTATGCAGAAATCACCTTCACATGCCAGTGTGAAAACGTCATTTATAGGGACCATCTCAAAATGCAGTTGTTGTCTTGATTGCTGGTTCCAAATGTATTAAGTGAAGAAGCAAATACCAGAAGGGCAGCGAAACAGATATTACACGTCATCAAAAATAGTCATTCGGTCCGATTCTTTGACGCTTGCGTCAAAAGTTTACTTGTACCATGTGAACACTTTTTTCACGCCTTCAAATAAAGTATTGAAACATGTCATTGTCAGCCACGTCTGGCTTACATAAAAATCCCATGATTCTCTGGTATCACGGTATTTCTTTAAAGAAAGAAAAAAAAGAAAAGAAGAAGAAAAAAGATAAAAAAAAACTTCAGGCTCCACTTACAGGCGTTTCCGTATGATTAAAACAACTATCATTTACATGTATATAAGCAATGCAGCAAAGAAAGTTCTATTAACTGTCAAGTCTGTCAGTTCAATACATGTGCAATATAACTCTATATTAGAGGACACGGGGTCATAATTAAAAAAATCGTTTAACTGCAAAAAATAAAAGTTGAATCTATTTTCTGTGGCGTATTATTTTTTATATTTCAATAAATGTTGCAACTTCCTGTTTATAAAGTGCTATCACTAATTTTGCGATCGGCAATGTTTTCCTGACAAAATGAAAACAGCACGATACGAGAGAACCCGTGATACCATCGGAAACCAGTGAACATACATGTCCCGTCCTTCATGCAAGAATAGTTGGTACCCGGGATAGAATGGGCATGAATCGGTATATCTCTTCGATTTTCTAGCAAAACTAATGTACTTAGAGTATACTGCTGTGTACTAATGGCCCTCCAAGCCTTAAAACCATGGGATTCGATAATCATTTATTGACATTTAATCGATCGATTTGGTTTCCATGATCAGTTTTAATTTCCGATCGGCTGAACTGCAAAGTGCAGACACAATATTGAAATCTGAAGATGTCTTTGTGCCTGAGTAGCGTTCTTAATGCTGCAATGGAAGAAACTGCGCATAGCTGTGCAGGTATTGCACGTGTACTACCGTGTTCTCATTATGGACAATTTATCCTCTTTGAATAATATGAAACGGAAACCGGCTGGTCGATAAATGAAAAATGTCTGATATCGTCAAGTTATCAGTCTATCAATATCCGCTATACACCCTATTTCTCTTATAAATGAATTCCTTGTTCGGCCATGATCTTGAAATATGCACATTTTTATAATGAATTTCATTTTTCTTATACTTAGTTATAAACGGTATATATTAGGGGTAATGTTAATTTCTATGCATGATTTCTTTTGGGAAATACAAAATATACATTGTGTTTGGACTGCTAACGTTCATCTAAAGAAACAGTATCTGAAAAAAAAAATGTATACCATATTTGTCAAAATGTTTTTATCAAATATCATATATCCTTAAAGAAGAAACTGATTGCAAGATTGAAATTGTGTATTGTTTTATTTGTACTTTACGACGAAAATCCCACCATTTTTTGAAAACATACAAGAATAACAAACTGTGACACTTTTTCCTTTAAACGTCAGTTTTGGGAACAAAAAAAACCCCAAAAACTCATCCTTTTCGACGGTTCCTGGAATGGACCAGTACTATATTCCGGAAAGTTCATGAGTAATTATTGTATTTAACGGGATTCGACTGTGAAGCGTTTGTGATTTCGACAAAAATAGTATTAAGAATATTTCAACTTGTCTATTTTCATCTATTTTTACTCTCTCCCCACTACCGCTATGATAGGTTTTGAGTGATATGAACTCATGGAGTTTTCTTATAATTAAATAAAGGCTCATTCTTTTCAAACTATATTTAGGAATGTTAACATTCTTTAACAGATATGTTCATGATAAAACATATTCATATGCAACGTTTTCCTCATCTTCAGTCATATCAAAATTTCGGTGGTCTCCCCTGGGTGAGGCCGGAAAACTACATCAGGGTCGCATTAACACTAAACATTAATTGTTAAGGCAATATTCATTTCTCAGTTGCACTTGAATATTTCATAAAATAGTATAAATGGAATGTTTATCTACCTAGTTTAAGAATTTAAATATTGTTTGGCACTAAGTATTGTTGGAGCCTCAGCTCCAAGAAACCGGTCATGGTAGCTGAGTGGTCACAGAGTGCATCCCGTAAATGGTAGGTTTTAGATTCGTTCCTCAGTCGCAGTATACCAGAACTGCAAGAATATCGCTAACACGAAACCTTTGCTTGACACTTATAATTATTATAAGGCTGTTTCCGGGACTGTCTGGTTTGATGTCAGTATAAACTGTGATTAGTATGACATCGTGCTATTTGTCTACAACGTGGTACCACAGTTAGGCAGCAACAAATCTGTTTCATGTTGACAAATTACCGAGCTAGATCATAGGTTTCAACATTTCTAGTACAAAGCGGTGTATTTGATGATATATAACGTGTTATATATACAACATATCAACTTAAAGATACAATAAAAATACCTTTCATGCAAGTGTCCAGAAGGATTCAAAGATGTGTGGAGTCATGGTTAACAACAACTTTCTTTAGTTTCTACTTTATTTTTATTTCTAGTATAAAGACATAACTATGAGGTTCCGACATTCATTTCAATTCTAATGTCTTCATTACCACTCGGCGTCGATAAGGCACAATGTACTTTGAATAGAGTAATAATCAATATAAATAGAATATAAGATAATTAGGCGCTGAAACTAATCAGATTTTATGGCAGTTTTCAGTATCCACAGGTCACAAGGTGAAGAGTTCGAAACCCGCTGCCAGCGAAAACTATTCAAAGCATATGTGCTGCAAAGTAGTGGTCTAATTCAGGAATATCGATAATATTAACTGTAAAAGCTTGTTTCCCAAGCGCCGTTACAAAGTTTTATTGAACTATTCAAAGCTAAACAATCGTATTTACATAGCATGTCATTCTGAACAACATTTATACTTCTAAATAAGTATATGTAGCAATATATAAGCAGTATAAAAGTAATAAATACACATGTTTTAGCTGTTTCTCGTATAAACATTGTCCATGTAGTAAAAATCACATATGCGTATGAATACGATATTTATCGTCATTAAATAATTACAAAATAGCCATTGCTATAAATTATTTGAAGATTTGATCATGAAAGAAAGGAATTCAAACGCACTTCAATGTAAATAAAAGGTCCACCGATGCGGAACGATTAATAAATAAAAGGAATATATCAAATAAGAATATCTGA
Source organism: Solen grandis (assembly GCA_021229015.1). Taxonomy (NCBI): domain Eukaryota; kingdom Metazoa; phylum Mollusca; class Bivalvia; order Adapedonta; family Solenidae; genus Solen; species Solen grandis. The sequence continues at coordinate 2,490 of JAIFHC010000374.1, read as the reverse complement.
TAGTCATAAAATTACATTATTTAAAAGAACATTACAATTTTACATAATTATTATATAATAAAACTGTGTTGATATAATGTAAAGAATAATATACACGAGTGAATAAAGCTTATATTCATGATAAAACAGTGTATAATATCATATAATATCACAATATTGGATGATATTTATAAGCATACTTTTTTATGTACAATATTCATGCCCCCTTTTTAAATGTATATCACAGATATGCTATATTTCCAAAATTTTATGTAAATTTAAAATAAAAAGGCCATATTAAAGAATCTATATATGCAGTAACAAATGATACAAAATAGATTCAACCAATAAAAGTCTCAAATTAATTTAACTAATTAAGATAAATCAGAAATAGAGGAGACGGAGAATCAGTTTAAATAGTACAACTATTTGTAGTAAAAATGAGAGAATTCGTATATTTTACTAGTATGTACATAAATGATAAGTTTACAAAAATACGTACTTTTTTGTTACGTCACAGTGTAGTCATTAACATACAAGACATAAAGTAGATGGGAATAACATGCTTAATTATCCAGTAACGTGCATTCGTCATAGTCCCAAGTCATATATGTTTTAAGATAAAAGTAAACTCCTGATAACAATCCTGGTAACTAGCATGATGTATAGAGGCAAGGTGAGATATAGGCTCTGAATGAACTCGTGGTAAATATGGATCCAATGTCAAAGATTGTGCGGTAAAGATCCTCGTTTGTCTTGACGTTCCCAGGTCTTTTGATATTTTATAATGTTCATTTCGGGAGATTGTGCAGGTCAACTCATTGTGTCTATTCCATTCCTGGCAATGTACCTGGCCGTAAACGTAGTGAACAGGGACATGATGGATGCAGTTTTGTGCAAAGAGTTGCAGTTAGTATGCTCATTCAGAATATAGTCCTTAATTTTTTCAAAATTCTGGTAAATTAGTCAATTTGAGATGTTTAACGTACATAGACGTCTACATTGTATATCAATACTGGTACAATATTTATATAACCTAACTGTTAAACATCAGAGAGCTGGTATTATCAAATGTATATGATATCGAAGCGTTTTCGATTTCTTTTCCATGTGAGCGGAAGAAACAAAAATGTAACATTCAGGTACTAGTATAACTGTTTATGGATTCTGATTAAATAAATATGGCAATAACTAATGATAAGCAAACATGACGTATTCTTTGACAAAATAAACCTGTCTAGCAACGAAATTTAACACCAAAATGTATCCGAAGAAGACATCATTTGCCTTCTGATTTTCGAAATGTCGAATTTAGCCCAAACTCCAGCTCTCGCTCAGTTTATCTTAGGTGATACAGTTCACATAAGGCATATAATTCATAACCAGCCAGGTACACCTCTGAATCCCATGTGGTTTTATAAAAAGACATCAAAAACAACGTCAATGATCCTTAGGCAGTTTTCCTGGAGAGAATCCATTCGTCACAAGGGTTTGAACACATGTCTAAAGTCATATGTTCATCAGATAGCGCCCTCCATACATAATGATATTTTGTTAAATTATCCAAATTCGAAGCAATCTATATAAAATATCATTAATAGCGTAACTAATTGGAATATTTTAAATATTCGAGAATTAAATAATGGCAACTAAAGTGTACTAAAATTTGTGTTTCTAACTGCATGTGAAAATGGTCTCCACATTGGTTTTTCTTCCGGTACATGCTTCTTTCGTTTTCTTTTTAAGTCATAATCCAAATATCTTGGTCGAACCGTTGATTTCCTTGGAGATGTCTCATTGTCCGAATTGTTTTCCTCCTTTTTAGAGCCATTGTCAGAAAAAGGGTCATTATTATTCTGCCGATTGGAATCAGATCTTTTAGACTCCCATGGTTGTTTTGCATTTCTGCGCGCTTGCATCCGAGCTCTTTGTCTCTTTTTAAATTCAGCTTCTTTTCTGGAACGACTTCTTTTTAAATCGTTCAATTCTTTTTCTTGTTCATAGTCTCTTTCTTCGATACTTTCAAGTGTTCGCTCTCGATCTAGCTCTCTCTTTCTTTCCTCTTCAAGTTGACGTTTTTTTCCGTTTTTCTTCTCCAAATTTCTCTACTTTCTTTTCCTCTTCTCTTCGGCGCTGTTCTTCTTCTTTTTTTTTTTTTTTTTTTCTTGCGCTCTTCTTTCCTCTTCTCTTTCTTTTTGTCGACGTAGCTCATCTTCCTGCTCTTGTCTTTCTTTGTTTCTTTTATCAGTCGCTTTCTTTTGGTTTTCCATTAGTTCCATTTCTTCGCCAACAAGGTCATCATATGAATGTTTATTTTTCTCTCTGGGAGATTCTTTTGTAGGTGATCTATTTGAAGATTTATAAGGAGAGGATCGGTTTAGAGATTTACTTGGAGATGATTTAACAGGAGACTTTCTCTCTCTATCTTGAGCTTGTGCTTCTTTTTCTCTAAAACGCTCCTCCTCTCTTATCTTTTGGCGCCGTAGTTCTCTTCCTCTTCTTGTCTTTCCT
>JAIFHC010000373.1:0-50000 GCA_021229015.1 Solen grandis | reverse complement strand
TGTGTGTTATAGTCTTGCAAAGCAATCCTGTTCCGGCTGTAACTTCGTTGTGTATGTTTTTTTAAAAAATAATTTGATACATGTGATCCGTTGGTCGCTAACAAGATTCAGGTTGCTAGCTTGAAGGATTCAAGTTCTACTCGGCTGACCTTAAGATATCCAAGCGTATATCGTGTCCTGGTTTTAACTTCGTTGTGTATAGTCGTGTTTTTGAATATATTGTATCAAAATGATCCTTAGGATAATGCACCATTAGCTGATTCTTTAATGTTCCCTTTATGAAATTGCGACGGGCTTATGTGTGTGTGTTATAGTCTTGCAAAGCAATCCTGTTCCGGCTGTAACTTCGTTGTGTATGTTTTTTTAAAAAATAATTTGATACATGTGATCCGTTGGTCGCTAACAAGAGCCAGGTCGCTAGCTTGAATGTCACATCACTTTGTCGGGGTTATCGTGATAATTTGGTCTTAAAATCATTTTCGTTTGTATGTCCAATCACATTCACTGACAACTATATCAATCTAATGAACAAAATGGCAGGGACATTCGTGTCCCAGAGACACGTTTTATAAAAATGTTTGTGTATTGTCATTCTGAAGAAATCATTTTATTCATTTCAATCATCGTGTTCTTTATCATCATATTCTTTTTCATGTTGATAAAATAAACATATCTTTAAAATAAACGGTGGCTTATTGATTATCATTGCTTTTTATGTATACTTAAAAATATGTTTACACAAAACTTTAATAACTAATTGTTGTGATCTTGTTTATGTAGAAAAAATGTTATATTTGTATAATCGGTAAAAGTGTGTTATTCGAATTTTCTCAGCATGAGCTAAAATACAATATTCTTTACCACCTGCACTACTCTAAAATTTTCGTTTGTACGTTGCTATATGAACTATTTTTGTTGACACGAAATTTCTTCTTCCAAATTGAGTTATAATTCACATACCCTTTTTTATTCTTATTTAGTCTGAAATAGCGCACTGAATGAAAATGTCCTGGTAGCAGTACTAAGTTTAGTGGGGAAATAAAGGAATAAAGAACGCTCCCCCGGCCTTCCCACTTTACAAGGAAGTTTATTGAAGGTGCTTTGCCGGGATATGCATCTTCAGTGATAGGTTGACAATACAAAGTACTTAGTAATTGTCAATAAAATGTATTTATGTAAAGAACCAACTGAATATGCTAATACATCTAATATATGTTTCCTTTTTCAGCGTATGTGAAAACGCATCTATGGTATGTGACGGCAATGTATGCAACTGTACAGAAGATGAGTTCAAGTGTGATGACGAAACGTGTGTATCGAATTATACCGTGTGTGATGGAGTCTTTGATTGTGCAGATGGTTCCGATGAAAATAATTGTGGTGAGTCCTGGCAGCAGTACTTAGTTTAGTGGGGAAATAAAGGAATAAAGCGAGTTGGAAGAAAATGCATGTATGGCCTCTTTTAAAAAGTTTTGTAAGCTAAAATAGCAACTGGTTTATAACAAAGCTGAATAACAAATGATTATTTTCAATACTATTTCAGACACTTTTCCAGATACCCCAGGGTACTCTGTCTCCAGTCAAAATTATATAAAGTTATGCAGAATTCTTTAATATACAGTGTATTTAATGATTTCTGATACGCAATAGGCCTAATTATGCAAGGGATTTTACGAACAAAATGTAACCCTTATATCATAAATTACATTGGCAAGATACCTTTTTAATTGCTTTCATGAAATCACCCGATAAATCTGAATTATCTCCATACTGTCGAAACGAGAAATAAGTTAAGCGTTGTTTGAGTATATGAAAATGTAAAGACAAAGATAGTTATACAATATTATTTTAGAAGTAAAAATATATATTTTCTTATGTAAAACGAAATAAATTTTACCAGACTGTAAAACAATGATGAATAGCTTAAACTTTGCTTGGGTATTTATCTTAATTGATTTAGACAACCAAAGCAAATGAAATCTGTTTATGTTCTTCCCTCTTGTTTGCTATTTCAATGCTTCTTCTTCTTTTTTCTGCCAGACCCTACAAATTATTACTGATAATATATTACATAAATTGTATATATCTTACACTAATTATGTTCGGTGTTGGGTGGAATGACCTTGACCCATATACATCTATTGGCGAGGAAAATAAATGGGGTGACCCTGATTATAGGGATCTGAAAAATATGTTAAGCTTAAATTGATAGTTAAGGAGGAAAGAAGAAGAAGAAAAAATAACTAAAAAAACAAAAACATAAAAAGCAACAACAAAAGCAACAACAAAAAAAAACAAAACAAAAACAAAAAAGAAAAACAAAAAAAGAAAAGAAAGAAAAACACCTTTGTCTTATCTAGACTGGGTCCGCTATAGACTGAACTACTGTCGTCCGAATGTAAAACTCAAGCAGACAAATAATTTGAGTTAACAAAACTAAGACCTTATTTAGAATTATCAAAAACGGTTTACAGTTCATCTTTTACATATTCTATTAACATTGTATGCCATATAAAAAAAATAGATTACAGTGTTTTAAATAAAAATTTTTTTTAATGATTGCTATAAAACTTAAAACTAAATTTAAACCTTTTTTTTTTTTTTAATATTTTTACCTTTCAAATTGAATCACAATATCAATAATTGGATCGGTATTTTTTCTCTTACTTTCAAATCATATATTTTCTTTTAAATTTCAACTTTATTGAACAAGTAAATATTTGATTACTTTGCGGTAAGAAAAATGCTCTTTCAGGAATTCACCATACAATGCAATATTTATACTATTATTTTGATTTTGATTGTCTTCAAGGATCCACGACTACACCGTGTTTGCCTGACGACTTTATCTGCAACGACGGATCACAATGTATAAGTCAACACTATGTTTGTGACAACGTGACAGACTGTATAGATGGATCTGATGAGGAAAACTGCAACAGTATGTTTCATGGAATGAAATTGCATATTTTGTTGTTGGTAAAAATATGAAAGGATTTGTGCTAAATGGCTATGTTCTTACTAAATGAACCAAATTAGGAAGACTAATATTCGTCAAGGCACCATGGAGAATTCAATAAAATATTTTACCCCACGAAAAATGTTTTATAGTATTTTTGCTACTCTTTTTCGTTTGAAAAAAAAAAAAGATTTTCGCACTTAACAAAACTGAATACGTCTTATGGTTGTTGGGTGGATAATTTATGGTCTTTGAAAATAGATGTTTTGGCGGTAATTTTATGTTTGTGCTTCCTCGCTGGTGCGCCGAAATAAAACCCTCCTGTATAAAAATTATTATCGTTCTAGAGTTAAGTCCTTCTGCTAATGTTTGTTTGAAGCAAAAAATTATTTCAGGTATGATTTTCAATAAACGTTTGAAAATATTGCCTTTTGTTACGGGGGTGTATGAACATGCAGTCATATGGAATGTTTTGCCTTGATCATAGCAAAAATTGTCTCATTTTTTTACGAACAGGTAAAATACCTGCACTGCAATCACAAGCACTTTTATATGAAAAGGCCGATTATTTCAAAATAAGTAAAATGTAAAATGGCACTGCATATGATGATACTGTCTTTATTTTTGCTTATCTGACTAAAATCGCCAATATGTCAAGTCCACCAATGCCTTTGTAATATGAGTTTCGTAAACAGATTAAGGAATATTTTTGAATGATAATTCATATTCTGTCTAGTGGGGAGATAATATATAATGGAATAAAAAAAAGCGCACCATCTAATAGTTGAGGCGCTCCACGGGAATATGAAAGGCAAAACAAAGTAAGAAATATTTCGAGAAAATCAAAACACATTTGTTATACTACCTCGGAATTTAGCATTCATTAAGAAGGTTCTAATGATGATAATGGTGTAAAATCGATAAAGAACGTCAAACCTTCATAATTGAGCCGCTAGATGGGAAATCAAAGGTGAAAGAAGGAATCAGAATGGGTAGAATAATGTTAAATAACCGATCAATCTTTGTCTCAATCAGTTGCAGAACGAAATTCATATATATATTTGATATATATTGTTTTCTTTTATAACATTTGAAAGAAAATATGATTCGGTGAAAAAAATCTGCAGATCACTTTGCATTCTTTACAACTGTCCGTCTTTAGTTCATGCCGGGACAATATCTATTGAACACCCGTGTCCATTTGCTACATTTTAAATCATAACTTTATCTTTTGTCAAACAAATGATTGAACTGCACATTGCTATTTTATTTAGTGCATATTAAAGATTTTAAGTCTGTTCCTATGTATGTTATTGACTACACTTTTAAAAAGTAGATTCTAAAAATTCTGCTAAAGTCAGTATCAAACCATAAACATAAAAATTTCTGATAAAAGCAACTCACTTTCATATTTATTTCATTTGACATTCCAAAAGATACCATTTTCTTAAATATTACTTATGTTGTAGGAGAATAAACATATTTGTTCAAATTCATTTCCATTCTAATTTCATGTTTTACGATTTGTTTTATCATAATTACTCATGTGTATGAAATATTTTAGATATAATTAAGAGAGGAAAAAATACCGAATTTAATCAGTAAAAATATTTACTATCGCTAATTACTATGTTAAGGTTTTTTTCCTTTATCGATACATTTCATTAAACAGATTTCATTTAAAAGTTAAGAGGTGTCTGCAATATATTCAGTCGTCCTCGGTCGAAGGTCATGTTTTCATCTTTAATATTCAATTAATCAAGTCATTTTAAGTTAGAATACCTTTATTATTTTATTGAAGACAGACTATTCATTAACTTTTAAGATTGCACGGACGAAGATGATTACAGATGTAATTCGACACAATTGAAATGCATACCTCCAACATTTTTATGCGATGGGTATCCTGATTGTCCAAACGAGGATGATGAATATGGCTGTTCAACCACTTCGCCCACAATTACAACAATAAAACCATCTGCACCAGCAACAACCACTACGCCCACAGTTACAACAACATCCATACCAGTATGTAATGAAGAGAGTGGAATGGACAGTCCAGCGCTAGTTCCCGTAGACAACATACAGATAGAGTCTGATTCGAATTATACATATGATGAAGATGATGCAGACAGCTTACGGTAGGTTTAAGTCTCTTTTCTCGTGTGATACATATCTTGCATGACTATCGATAAAAATGGAAAATCATGATATATTTATCTAATGTATTGCATTATTGTGAGGCAGATAATATCGTTCAGATTTAAGCATAAAACTTATAAAAGGCAACTAGATTACAATAACGACTGTGTAGTTCACACGGAAAATGTAATTATTTGGAAAACGTGTTTTTGGTATTAACACGCCTGACGGGCTGCTGTAAACATTTTGAATTGTATCTCTTCACAGACCATCGTCGCCCACATGTTTCAATATGAGTGATAGCGGTGCCACGAGTGTTTATATCCATGTATATTTCGAAAAACCTGTCGATCTAGGAATGATTTTGCTCATCAATCCAGATGGCGTTGAGAGTTTCATTGTCTGTATAAAAAATAACGGTGATTGGTGTACTGAATATGTAAGTGTTGTTATTATAACTGAAGATTAACTTGTAATTCAGAGTGTGGCCTTATAGTTTTGTGCCCGTCAGTTAGGCGTGCTAAAGTCATGCCGTATTATTAAACATGAATTGAATAGCGAATTTATTTGACATGACATTTTCAATATTCATTTGCGTGTAAATTGGAAAGACGGTTAGGCGTGCTTTTAAATATTAAAGCAACATGAACTGACAATTGGAAAACAGATGACTCAATACAAGAAATTAATAAATAGGTGATATCAATATTGAATAAAGCAATGACAATCGAGTTCCGATCTTCCGTTTGTCATCAGTATCTCCAATTTATTTGAAGTACACTCTGAGAATGGCATAGTCAAGTTTCTGGATGCAAACAATGTTACTGCTGTGTGGATATGTGTCAACAAAACAGAAAATGGAGATGGAGTGTTCTGTCTAGACATTCGAATTTGCCAAAGTATGTGCATTTGTCACAGTCTATTTAATACTTAAATTGTATTGAAATTAACATGATTTAGAAATTAAACATTATGTATTTAATAATATGAATAGAAAAACGGGTCTATTTTAATTGTCTTCCAGATGTTATATTCCTAATTGACAACACTTAACAACAAGATCAATATTTTTAGACTGTTAAGGCATATATATTTATCGTAACGTTAATGTTTTTTTTGTGTGTGATAGGAAGTTTGAAGCATTTTAATTTTTGGTGTTGGCTATTTTCAATAGTTAAGGTAAGATTGAATGCATTATTTTTCGGCCCAGATTAATCTGATTATGTCTTCGTTTTCATAAGTACAAATGACCACAACCGCACCTACAACAACCACTACGCCCACAATTACAACAACATCCATACCAGTATGTAATGAAGAGAGTGGAATGGACAGTCCAGCGCTAGTTCCCGTAAACAACATACAGATAGAGTCTGATTCGAATTATACATATGATGAAGATGATGCAGACAGCTTACGGTAGGTTTAAGTCTCTTTTCTCGTGTGATACATATCTTACATGACTATCGATAATGATGGAAAATCATGATATATTTATCTAATGTATTGTCTTATTGTGAGGCAGATAATATCGTTCAGATTTAAGCATAAAACTTATAAAAGGCAACTAGATTACAATAACGACTGTGTAATTCACAAGGAAAATGTAATTATTTGGAAAACGTGTCTTTGGTATTAACACGCCTGACTGGCTGCTGTAAACATTTTGAATTGTATCTCTTCACAGACCATCGTCGCCCACATGTTTCAATATGAGTGATAGCGGTGCCACGAGTGTTTATATCCATGTATATTTCGAAAAACCTGTCGATCTAGGAATGATTTTGCTCATCAATCCAGATGGCGTTGAGAGTTTCATTGTCTGTATAAAAAATAACGGTGATTGGTGTACTGAATATGTAAGTGTTGTTATTATAACTGAAGATTAACTTGTAATTCAGAGTGTGGCCTAATAGTTTTGTGCCCGTCAGTTAGGCGTGCTAAAGTCATGCCGTATTATTAAACATGAATTGAATAGCGAATTTATTTGACATGACATTTTCAATATTCATTTGCGTGTAAATTGGAAAGACGTTTATGAGTTTCAGCATGTTGGTCAAAAATACACATTCTCTGTCATATACAAAGTCAGTCTATGTTGTGCATTCTGTGTAGTTTGTGGACAACACATGTGCTTTTAAATGAATTAAAGCAACATGAACTGACATTGGAAACAGATGACAGGCAATACAAGAAATTAATAACAGTAGGTGATATCAATATTGAAATAAACAGCAATGACAATCCGAGTTCCGATCTTCCCGTTTCGTCATCAGGTATCTCCAATTTATTTGAAGGTACACTCTGAGAATGGCATAGTCAAGTTTCTGGATGCAAACAATGTTACTGCTGTGTGGATATGTGTCAACAAAACAGAAAATGGAGATGGAGTGTTCTGTCTAGACATTCGAATTTGCCAAAGTATGTGCATTTGTCACAGTCTATTTAATACTTAAATTGTATTGAAATTAACATGATTTAGAAATTAAACATTATGTATTTAATAATATGAATAGAAAAACGGGTCTATTTTAATTGTCTTCCAGATGTTATATTCCTAATTGACAACACTTAACAACAAGATCAATATTTTTAGACTGTTAAGGCATATATATTTATCGTAACGTTAATGTTTTTTTTGTGTGTGATAGGAAGTTTTTTTGGTGTTGGCCATTTTCAATAGTTAAGGTAAGATTGAATGCATTATTTTTGGCCCAGATTAATCTGATTATGTCTTCGTTTTTCATAAGTACAAATGACCACAACCGCACCTACAACAACCACTACGCCCACAATTACAACAACATCCATACCAGTATGTAATGAAGAGAGTGGAATGGACAGTCCAGCGCTAGTTCCCGTAAACAACATACAGATAGAGTCTGATTCGAATTATACATATGATGAAGATGATGCAGACAGCTTACGGTAGGTTTAAGTCTCTTTTCTCGTGTGATACATATCTTGCATGACTATCGATAATGATGGAAAATCATAATATATTTATCTAATGTATTGTCTTATTGTGAGGCAGATAATATCGTTCAGATTTAAGCATAAAACTTATAAAAGGCAACTAGATTACAATAACGACTGTGTAGTTCACAAGGAAAATGTAATTATTTGGAAAACGTGTTTTTGGTATTAACACGCCTGACTGGCTGCTGTAAACATTTTGAATTGTATCTCTTCACAGACCATCGTCGCCCACATGTTTCAATATGAGTGATAGCGGTGCCACGAGTGTTTATATCCATGTATATTTCGAAAAACCTGTCGATCTAGGAATGATTTTGCTCATCAATCCAGATGGCGTTGAGAGTTTCATTGTCTGTATAAAAAATAACGGTGATTGGTGTACTGAATATGTAAGTGTTGTTATTATAACTGAAGATTAACTTGTAATTCAGATTGTGGCCTAATAGTTTTGTGCCCGTCAGTTAGGCGTGCTAAAGTCGTGCCGTATTATTAAACATGAATTGAATAGCGAATTTATTTGACATGACATTTTCAATATTCATTTGCGTGTAAATTGGAAAGACGTTTATGAGTTTCAGCATGTTGGTCAAAAATACACATTCTCTGTCATATACAAAGTCAGTCTATGTTGTGCATTCTGTGTAGTTTGTGGACAACACATATGCTTTTAAATGATATTAAAGCAACATGAACTGACATTGGAAACAGATGACAGGCAATACAAGAAATTAATAACAGTAGGTGATATCAATATTGAAATAAACAGCAATGACAATCCGAGTTCCGATCTTCCCGTTTCGTCATCAGGTATCTCCAATTTATTTGAAGGTACACTCTGAGAATGGCATAGTCAAGTTTCTGGATGCAAACAATGTTACTGCTGTGTGGATATGTGTCAACAAAACAGAAAATGGAGATGGAGTGTTCTGTCTAGACATTCGAATTTGCCAAAGTATGTGCATTTGTCACAGTCTATTTAATACTTAAATTGTATTGAAATTAACATGATTTAGAAATTAAACATTATGTATTTAATAATATGAATAGATATATATTTATCGTAACGTTAATGTTTTTTTTTGTGTGTGTGATAGGAAGTTTAAAGCATTTTAATTTTTGGTGTTGGCCATTTTCAATAGTTAAGGTAAGATTGAATGCATTATTTTTCGGCCCAGATTAATCTGATTATGTCTTCGTTTTTCATAAGTACAAATGACCACAACCGCACCTACAACAACCACTACGCCCACAATTACAACAACATCCATACCAGTATGTAATGAAGAGAGTGGAATGGACAGTCCAGCGCTAGTTCCCGTAAACAACATACAGATAGAGTCTGATTCGAATTATACATATGATGAAGATGATGCAGACAGCTTACGGTAGGTTTAAGTCTCTTTTCTCGTGTGATACATATCTTGCATGACTATCGATAATGATGGAAAATCATAATATATTTATCTAATGTATTGTCTTATTGTGAGGCAGATAATATCGTTCAGATTTAAGCATAAAACTTATAAAAGGCAACTAGATTACAATAACGACTGTGTAGTTCACAAGGAAAATGTAATTATTTGGAAAACGTGTTTTTGGTATTAACACGCCTGACTGGCTGCTGTAAACATTTTGAATTGTATCTCTTCACAGACCATCGTCGCCCACATGTTTCAATATGAGTGATAGCGGTGCCACGAGTGTTTATATCCATGTATATTTCGAAAAACCTGTCGATCTAGGAATGATTTTGCTCATCAATCCAGATGGCGTTGAGAATTTCATTGTCTGTATAAAAAATAACGGTGATTGGTGTACTGAATATGTAAGTGTTGTTATTATAAATGAAGATTAAATTGTAATTCAGAGTGTGCCCTAATAGTTTTGTTCCCGTCAGTTAGGCGTGCTAAAGTCATGCCGTATTATTAAACATGAATTGAATAGCGAATTTATTTGACATGACATTTTCAATATTCATTTGCGTGTAAATTGGAAAGACGTTTATGAGTTTCAGCATGTTGGTCAAAAAAACACATTCTCTGTCATATACAAAGTCAGTCTATGTTGTGCATTCCGTGTAGTTTGTAGACAACACATGTGCTTTTAAATGATATTAAAGCAACCTGAACTGACATTGGAAACAGATGACAGGCAATACAAGAAATTAATAACAGTAGGTGATATCAATATTGAAATAAACAGCAATGACAACCCGAGTTCCGATCTTCCCGTTTCGTCATCGGGTATCTCCAATTTATTTGAAGGTACACTCTGAGAATGGCATAGTCAAGTTTCTGGATGCAAACAATGTTACTGCTGTGTGGATATGTGTCAACAAAACAGAAAATGGAGATGGAGTGTTCTGTCTAGACATTCGAATTTGCCAAAGTATGTGCATTTGTCACAGTCTATTTAATACTTAAATTGTATTGAAATTAACATGATTTAGAAATTAAACATTATGTATTTAATAATATGAATAGAAAAACGGGTCTATTTTAATTGTCTTCCAGCTGTTATATTCCTAATTGACAACACTTAACAACAAGATCAATATTTTTAGACTGTTAAGGCATATATGTTTATCGTAACGTTAATGTTTTTTTTTGTGTGTGTGATAGGAAGTTTAAATCATTTTAATTTTTGGTATTGGCTATTTTCAATAGTTAAGGTAAGATTGAATGCATTATTTTTCGGCCCAGATTAATCTGATTATGTCTTCGTTTTCATAAGTACAAATGACCACAACAGCACCTACAACAACCACTACGCCCACAATTACAACAACATCCATACCAGTATGTAATGAAGAGAGTGGAATGGACAGTCCAGCGCTAGTTCCCGTAAACAACATACAGATAGAGTCTGATTCGAATTATACATATGATGAAGATGATGCAGACAGCTTACGGTAGGTTTAATATCGATAATGATGGAAAATCATGATATATTTATCTAATGTATTGTCTTATTGTGGTGCAGATAATATCGTTCAGATTTAAGCATAAAACTTATAAAAGGCAACTAGATTACAATAACGACTGTGTAGTTCACAAGGAAAATGTAATTATTTGGAAAACGTGTTTTTGGTATTAACACGCCTGACTGGCTGCTGTAAACATTTTGAATTGTATCTCTTCACAGACCATCGTCGCCCACATGTTTCAATATGAGTGATAGCGGTGCCACGAGTGTTTATATCCATGTATATTTCGAAAAACCTGTCGATCTAGGAATGATTTTGCTCATCAATCCAGATGGCGTTGAGAGTTTCATTGTCTGTATAAAAAATAACGGTGATTGGTGTACTGAATATGTAAGTGTTGTTATTATAACTGAAGATTAACTTGTAATTCAGAGTGTGGCCTAATAGATTTGTGCCCGTCAGTTAGGCGTGCTAAAGTCGTGCCGTATTATTAAACATGAATTGAATAGCGAATTTATTTGACATGACATTTTCAATATTCATTTGCGTGTAAATTGGAAAGACGTTTATGAGTTTCAGCATGTTTGTCATAAATACACATTCTCTGTCATATACAAAGTCAGTCTATGTTGTGCATTCTGTGTAGTTTGTAGACAAGACATGTGCTTTTAAATGATATTTAAACAACTTGAACTGACATTGGAAAAAGATGACAGGCAATACAAGAAATTAATAACAGTAGGTGATATCAATATTGAAATAAACAGCAATGACAATCCGAGTTCCGATCTTCCCGTTTCGTCATCAGGTATCTCCAATTTATTTGAAGGTACACTCTGAGAATGGCATAGTCAAGTTTCTCGATGCAAACAATGTTACTGCTGTGTGGATATGTGTCAACAAAACAGAAAATGGAGTTGGAGTGTTCTGTCTAGACATTCGAATTTGCCAAAGTATGTGAATTTGTAACAGTCTATTTAATTTTTTTAAATTGTATTGAAATTAACATGATTTAGAAATTAAACATTATGTATTTAATAATATCAATAGAAAAACGGATCTATTTTAATTGTCTTCCAGATGTTTTATTCCTAATTGACAACACTTAACAACAAGAGTAGTATTTTTTGACTGTTAAGGCATATATATTTATCATAACGTTAATGTCTTTTTGTGCTAGGAAATTCAAAGCATTTTATTTTTGGTGTTGGCCATTTTCAATAGTTAAGGTAAGATTGAATGCATTATTTTTCGGCCCAGATTAATCTGATTATGTCTCCGTTTTCATAAGTACAAATGACCACAACCGCACCTACAACAACCACTACGCCCACAATTACAACAACATCCATACCAGTATGTAATGAAGAGAGTGGAATGGACAGTCCAGCGCTAGTTCCCGTAGACAACATACAGATAGAGTCTGATTCGAATTATACATATGATGACGATGATGCAGACAGCTTACGGTAGGTTTTACTCTCTTTTCTCGTGTGATATATTATCTTGCATGACCATTGATAATGATAGAAAATAAATCGTGATATATGTATCTTATGTATTGCTTAAGTGTGGTGCAGATAATATCGTTCAGATTTAAGCAAGGAACTAATGAAGGACAACTAGGAGGGTTATCCGAAAATGAATGAGATTAAGTTTGTACATTTTAATTGAAACAACATAGAGCCACACAACTTGGCACGTAACTAAATTAACTCTTTGCGCGTAAGCGCACGTGTTAATAAGCATCGTGACGTTATGTTATTTTTGATGACGTCAATTCAAACAACGGAATTGCGGACGATACGTTTGTGCTGACGCGAGAAGAAATTAATGCGTATATCAAGATAGAGAGTAGGCGCGGAAAGAAAACGACTGAATTATGTAATGCACTCCAGGAGGTTGACCCGACATGTGCAGTTGGATTTAGCACTGTTTGTAGATGGGTGTAGTATTTCAATAATGGACGGCAAGAGTCTTACAAGAAGCCCTCCTCCGGTAGGCCGGTGACAGTTACAGACGCCGATAACACCGAAATTGTTGCTCAACATCTCAACTGTGATAGACGATTTACATGCGAGAAAAATACGTATGAATCGGGGATACGTAAGAGTTCCGTTCATGTTATTCTGACACAGAATTTAGGCATGAGATAGATCGCCGCGCGTTGGGTGCCGCGCGCAATCTCAAAAACAGAAAAAAGACAAATGTGTTCAAATTTGCACTGAATTGTTGAATAGATATTCATAGGAAGGTGAACTGATGCTGAATAGACTGGTTGCTATCGACGAAACATGGATCCGGTCATTTGAGCCAGAATTGAAACGCCAAAGCTCTGAATGGCATACTCCAAACTTAACAAGACCTGTGAAATATCGCCGCAGTATGAACTGTCCAAAGATGTTAATGATATTCGCTTACGATATTTACGGCGTTTTGACAACACACAGAGTTCCACATGGAAGCACGGTTAATAAAGAAGACTATGAAGTGGTATTTGACTAAAATTCTTCGACCAGCGATACGCCGGAACTTTTACAGGTGATGCCATTAATTTTGCATGATAACGCCACGCCGCACAAGTCCGGCGTTGTTAGGGGCGTGTTCGAGCGGTACCACTGGGAAGTTCTTAATCATCCGCCGTATTCACCAGACTTAAGTCCCCTCGACTACGACCTGTTTCAAAAACTTAAAGAACCACTACGAGGATACCGATATGACGATTTGAATGAATTATATGTCGTTGTGAACGCGGTCGTTAGGGACATCAACAAAAGTTGCCTAGCAACGGGAGTTCGGGATCTGCCAAAAAGATGGGAGTCGACCATAGCATCCGCGGGAGATTATATTGAGGGATATAAAGAGATTTTGTGAGTAACACATGTAGTTTTTACGTAATTAAGCAACTCTCATTCATTTCTGGATGACCCTCGTAGATTACAATAACGACTGTGTAGTTCACAAGGAAAATGTAATTATTTGGAAAACGTGTTTTTGGTATTAACACGCCTAGCTGACTGCTATTGTAAACATTTTGAATTGTTTCTCTTCACAGACCATCGTCGCCCACATGTTTCAATATGAGTGAAAGCGGTGCCACGAGTGTTTATATCAATATAACTTTCGAAAAACCTGTCGAACTAGGAATGATTTTGCTCATCAATCCAGATGGCGTTGAGAGTTTCATTGTCTGTATAAAAAATAACGGTGATTGGTGTACTGAATATGTAAGTGTTGTTATTATAACTGAAGATTAACTTGTAATTCAGATTGTGGCCTAATAGTTTTGTGCCCGTCAGTTAGGCGTGCTAAAGTCGTGCCGTATTATTAAATATGAATTGAATAGCGAATTTATTTGACATGACATTTTCAATATTCATTTGCGTGTAAATTGGAAAGACGTTTATGAGTTTCAGCATGTTGGTCAAAAATACACATTCTCTGTCATATACAAAGTCAGTCTATGTTGTGCATTCTGTGTAGTTTGTGGACAACACATGTGCTTTTAAATGAAATTAAAGCAACATGAACTGACATTGGAAACAGATGACAGGCAATACAAGAAATTAATAACAGTAGGTGATATCAATATTGAAATAAACAGCAATGACAATCCGAGTTCCGATCTTCCCGTTTCGTCATCAGGTATCTCCAATTTATTTGAAGGTACACTCTGAGAATGGCATAGTCAAGTTTCTGGATGCAAACAATGTTACTGCTGTGTGGATATGTGTCATCAAAACATCAAACGGAGATGGAGTGTTCTGTCTAGACATTCGAATTTGCCAAAGTATGTGAATTTGTAACAGTCTATTTAATTTTTAAATTGTATTGAAATTAACATGATTAGAAATAAACATTATGTATTTAATAATATCAATAGAAAAACGGATCTATTTTAATTGTCTTCCAGATGTTTTATTCCTAATTGACCACACTTAACAACAAGAGCACTATTTTTAGACTGTTAAGGCATATATATTTATCATAACGTTAATGTCTTTTTGTGCTAGGATATTCAAAGCATTTTATTTTTGGTGTTGGCCATTTTCAATAGTTAAGGTAAGATTGAATGCATTATTTTTCGGCCCAGATTAATCTGATTATGTCTCCGTTTTCATAAGTACAAATGACCACAACCGCACCTACAACAACCACTACGCCCACAATTACAACAACATCCATACCAGTATGTAATGAAGAGAGTGGAATGGACAGTCCCGCTGTTCCCGTAGACAACATACAGATAGAGTCTGATTCGAATTATACATATGATGAAGATGATGCAGACAGCTTACGGTAGGTTTTACTCTCTTTTCTCGTGTGATATATTATCTTGCATGACCATTGATAATGATAGAAAATAAATCGTGATATATGTATCTTATGTATTGCTTAAGTGTGGTGCAGATAATATCGTTCAGATTTAAGCAAGGAACTAATGAAGGAAATTTTAAAAAAAATAGAGCACACAACTTGGCACGTAACTATTAACTCTTTGCGCGTAAGCGCACGTGTTAATAAGCATCGTGACGTTATGTTATTTTTGATGACGTCATATCAAACAACGGAATTGCGGACGATGCGTTCGTGCTGACGCGAGAAGAAATTAATGCGTATATCAAGATAGAGAGTAGGCGCGGAAAGAAAACGACTGAATTATGTAATGCACTCCAGGAGGTTGACCCGACATGTGCAGTTGGATTTAGCACTGTTTGTAGATGGATGTAGTATTTCAATAATGGACGGCAAGAGTCTTACAAGAAGCCCTCCTCCGGTAGGCCGGTGACAGTTACAGACGCCGATAACACCGAAATTGTTGCTCAACATCTCAACTTTGATAGACGATTTACATGCGAGAAAAATGCGTATGAATCGGGGATACGTAAGAGTTCCGTTCATGTTATTCTGACACAGAATTTAGGCATGAGATAGATCGCCGCGCGGTGGGTGCCGCGCGCAATCTCAAAAACTGAAACAAGACAAATGTGTTCAAATTTGCACTGAATTGTTGAATAGATATTCAGAGGAAGGTGAACTGATGCTGAATAGACTGGTTGCTATCGACGAAACATGGATCCGGTCATTTGAGCCATAATTGAAACGCCAAAGCTCTGAATGGCATACTTCAAACTTACCAAGACCTGTGAAATATCGCCGCAGTATGAACTGTCCAAAGATGTTAATGATATTCGCTTACGATATTTACGGCGTTTTGACAACACACAGAGTTCCACATGGAAGCACGGTTAATAAAGAAGACTATGAAGTGGTATTTGACTAAAATTATTCGACCAGCGATACCCCGGAACTTTTACAGGTGATGCCATTAATTTTGCATGATAACGCCACGCCGCACAAGTCCGGCGTTGTTAGGGACGTGTTCGAGCGGTACCACTGGGAAGTTCTTAATCATCCGCCGTATTCACCAGACTTAAGTCCCCTCGACTACAACCTGTTTCAAAAACTTAAAGAACAACTACGAGGATACCGATATGACGATTTGAATGAATTATATGTCGTTGTGAACGCGGTCGTTAGGGACATCAACAAAAGTTGCCTAGCAACGGGAGTTCGGGATCTGCCAAAAAGATGGGAGTCGAGCATAGCATCCGCGGGAGATTATATTGAGGGATTATAAAGAGATTTTGTGAGTAACACATGTAGTTTTTACGTAATTAAGTAACTCTGATTCATTTCTGGATGACCCTCGTAGATTACAATAACGACTGTGTAGTTCACAAGGAAAATGTAATTATTTGGAAAACGTGTTTTTGGTATTAACACGCCTAGCTGACTGCTGCTGTAAACATTTTGAATTGTTTCTCTTCACAGACCATCGTCGCCCACATGTTTCAATATGAGTGATAGCGGTGCCACGAGTGTTTATATCAATATAACTTTCGAAAAACCTGTCGAACTAGGAATGATTTTGCTCATCAATCCAGAAGGCGTTGAGAGTTTCATTGTCTGCATAAAAAATAACGGTGTTTGGTGTACTGAATATGTAAGTGTTGTTATTCTACATGAAGATTAACTTGTAATTCAGATTGTGGCCTAATAGATTTGTGCCCGTCAGTTCGGCGTGCTAAATTCGTGCCGTATTATTAAACATGAATTGATTAGCGAATTTATTTGGCATGACATTTTAAATGTTCATTTGCGTGTAAATTGGCCCGGCGTTCATAGGTTGCAGCATGTTGGTCAAAAATACACAATCTCTGGCATATACAAAGTCAGCCTATGTTGTGCATTCTGTTTAGTTTGTGGACAACGCATGTGCTTCTAAATGAAATTAAAGCAACATGAACTGACATTGGAAAGAGGTGAGAGGCAATACAAGAAATTAATAACATTAGGTGATATCAATATTGAAATAAACAGCAATGACAATCCGAGTTCCGATCTTCCCGTTTCGTCATCAGGTATCTCCAATTTATTTGAAGGTAAACTCTACGAATGGCATAGTCAAGTTTCTGGGTGCAAACAATGTTACTGCTGTGTGGATATGTGTCATCAAAACATCAAACGGAGATGGAGTGTTCTGTCTAGACATTCGAATTTGCCAAAGTATGTGAATTTGTAACAGTCTATTTAATTTTTAAATTGTATTGAAATTAACATGATTTAGAAATTAAACATTATGTGTTTAATAATATCAATAGAAAAACGGATCTATTTTAATTGTCTTCCAGATGTTTTATTCCTAATTGACTACACTTAACAACAAGAGCACTATTTTTAGACTGTTAAGGCATATATATTTATCATAACGTTAATGTCTTTTTGTGCTAGGATATTCAAAGCATTTTATTTTTGGTGTTGGCCATTTTCAATAGTTAAGGTAAGATTGAATGCATTATTTTTCGGCCGAGATTAATCTGATTATGTCTCCGTTTTCATAAGTACAAATGACCACAACCGCACCTACAACAACCACTACGCCCACAATTACAACAACATCCATACCAGTATGTAATGAAGAGAGTGGAATGGACAGTCCAGCGCTGGTTCCCGTAGACAACATACAGATAGAGTCTGATTCGAATTATACATATGATGAAGATGATGCAGACAGCTTACGGTAGGTTTTACTCTCTTTTCTCGTGTGATATATTATCTTGCATGACCATTGATAATGATAGAAAATAAATCGTGATATATGTATCTTATGTATTGCTTAAGTGTGGTGCAGATAATATCGTTCAGATTTAAGCAAGGAACTAATGAAGGACAACTAGGAGGGTTATCCGAAAATGAATGAGATTTATTTTGTACATTTTAATTGAAACAACATAGAGGCACACAACTTGGCACGTAACTAAATTAACTCTTTGCGCGTAAGCGCACGTGTTAATAAGCATCGTGACGTTATGTTATTTTTGATGACGTCATATCAAACAACGGAATTGCGGACGATGCGTTCGTGCTGACGCGAGAAGAAATTAATGCGTATATCAAGATAGAGAGTAGGCGCGGAAAGAAAACGACTGAATTATGTAATGCACTCCAGGAGGTTGACCCGACATGTGCAGTTGGATTTAGCACTGTTTGTAGATGGATGTAGTATTTCAATAATGGACGGCAAGAGTCTTACAAGAAGCCCTCCTCCGGTAGGCCGGTGACAGTTACAGACGCCGATAACACCGAAATTGTTGCTCAACATCTCAACTGTGATAGACGATTTACATGCGAGAAAAATGCGTATGAATCGGGGATACGTAAGAGTTCCGTTCATGTTATTCTGACACAGAATTTAGGCATGAGATAGATCGCCGCGCGGTGGGTGCCGCGCGCAATCTCAAAAACTGAAAAAAGACAAATGTGTTCAAATTTGTACTGAATTGTTGAATAGATATTCAGAGGAAGGTGAACTGATGCTGAATAGACTGGTTGCTATCGACGAAACATGGATCCGGTCATTTGAGCCATAATTGAAACGCCAAAGCTCTGAATGGCATACTTCAAACTTACCAAGACCTGTGAAATATCGCCGCAGTATGAACTGTCCAAAGATGTTAATGATATTCGCTTACGATATTTACGGCGTTTTGACAACACACAGAGTTCCACATGGAAGCACGGTTAATAAAGAAGACTATGAAGTGGTATTTGACTAAAATTCTTCGACCAGCGATACCCCGGAACTTTTACAGGTGATGCCATTAATTTTGCATGATAACACCACGCCGCACAAGTCCGGCGTTGTTAGGGACGTGTTCGAGCGGTACCACTGCGAAGTTCTTAATCATCCGCCGTATTCACCAGACTTAAGTCCCCTCGACTACGACCTGTTTCAAAAACTTAAAGAACAACTACGAGGATACCGATATGACGATTTGAATGAATTATATGTCGTTGTGAACGCGGTCGTTAGGGACATCAACAAAAGTTGCCTAGCAACGGGAGTTCGGGATCTGCCAAAAAGATGGGAGTCGAGCATAGCATCCGCGGGAGATTATATTGAGGGATTATAAAGAGATTTTGTGAGTAACACATGTAGTTTTTACGTAATTAAGCAACTCTCATTCATTTCTGGATGACCCTCGTAGATTACAATAACGACTGTGTAGTTCACAAGGAAAATGTAATTATTTGGAAAACGTGTTTTTGGTATTAACACGCCTAGCTGACTGCTATTGTAAACATTTTGAATTGTTTCTCTTCACAGACCATCGTCGCCCACATGTTTCAATATGAGTGAAAGCGGTGCCACGAGTGTTTATATCAATATAACTTTCGAAAAACCTGTCGAACTAGGAATGATTTTGCTCATCAATCCAGAAGGCGTTGAGAGTTTCATTGTCTGCATAAAAAATAACGGTGTTTGGTGTACTAAATATGTAAGTGTTGTTATTCTAAATGAAGATTAACTTGTCATTCAGATTGTGGCCTAATAGATTTGTGCCCGTCAGTTCGGCGTGCTAAATTCGTGCCGCATTATTAAACATGAATTGATTAGCGAATTTATTTGGCATGACATTTTAAATGTTCATTTGCGTGTAAATTGGCCCGGCGTTCAAAGGTTGCAGCATGTTGGTCAAAAATACACAATCTCTGGCATATACAAAGTCAGCCTATGTTGTGCATTCTGTTTAGTTTGTGGACAACGCATGTGCTTCTAAATGAAATTAAAGCAACATGAACTGACATTGGAAAGAGGTGAGAGGCAATACAAGAAATTAATAACATTAGGTGATATCAATATTGAAATAAACAGCAATGACAATCCGAGTTCCGATCTTCCCGTTTCGTCATCAGGTATCTCCAATTTATTTGAAGGTACACTCTGAGAATGGCATAGTCAAGTTTCTGGGTGCAAACAATGTTACTGCTGTGTGGATATGTGTCATCAAAACAGCAAACGGAGATGGAGTGTTCTGTCTAGACATTCGAATTTGCCAAAGTATGTGAATTTGTAACAGTCTATTTAATTTTTAAATTGTATTGAAATTAACATGATTTAGAAATTAAACATTATGTATTTAAAAATATCAATAGAAAAACGGATCTATTTTAATTGTCTTCCAGATGTTTTATTCCTAATTGACCACACTTAACAACAAGAGCACTATTTTTAGACTGTTATGGCATATATATTTATCATAACGTTAATGTCTTTTTGTGCTAGGAAATTCAAAGCATTTTATTTTTGGTGTTGGCCATTTTCAATAGTTAAGGTAAGATTGAATGCATTATTTTTCGACCCAGATTAATCTGATTATGTCTCCGTTTTCATAAGTACAAATGACCACAACCGCACCAATAACAACCACTACTCCCACAATTACAACAACATCCACAACCGCACCAACGAAAACCACTACGGCCACATTAAAACAACATCCACAACCGCACCAACAAGAAGCACGACCCCCACAGTTACAACAACATCCATACCAGTATGTAATGAAGAGAGTGGAATGGACAGTCCAGTGCTTGTTCCCGTAGACAACATAGAGATAGAGTCTGATTCGAATTATATATATGATGAAGATGATGCAGACAGTTTACGGTAGGTTTAACTCTCTTTTTTCTGTGTTATATGCATGGTCATTGATAATGATAAAAAATCGTGCTATATGTATATTAGTTAAGTACGTACTGTCTGAGTGTATTTCAAATATTATCTTTTAAATGTTAGTAAGGAACTAGTAAAAAAAGGTAACAAAATCACAGTTACGACGGCGTGGTTTACAAGTAAAGTGGAATTAATTAGAAAAAATTATTTTGGTATTAATACGCCTGACTGGCTGCTGTAAACATTCTGAAATTGTATCTCTTCACAGGCCATCGTCGAACACATCTTTCAATATGAGTACTAGTGGTGCCTCGAGTGTGAAGATCAATGTATCTTTCGTAAAACCTGTCGAACTTGGAAAAGTTTTTCTCATCAAACCTGATGGCGTTGACAATTTCACTGTTTGGATAATAAATGTTCCTCCGGGTCCTTTGCATGTAAGTGTTGTTCTTATAAATGAATGTTAACTTGTGATTCAGATCGTGTCCGTATATTTGTGTGCACGCCAATTACGCGTGCCAACTGTGTGCCGTATTGTTAATCATGAATTGAAAAGCGAATCTATTTGGCCTAACAATTTGAATGTTGATTTTGCGTGGAAATTGGTACGACGTTGATGTGTGTCAGCATGTCCTTCTGTAAATGAAATTGCACATTCTCTGTCAATATTCTTCTGCATGAAATTATAGTAACACGAAATGACGTTCGAAACAGACGACAGGTAATACAAGATAAAAATATGATTAGTTGATATGATTATTGATATAAGCAATGACTCTCGAAATTCGGATCTACCAGTTTCGTCATCAGATATCTTTAATTTATTTGAAGGCACAATCACCTGCAGCTGGCACAGTCATATTTACAGCATACAATGTTACTGATGTGATGATACTTGTCAACAAAAAAGAAGATGGAGATGGAGTGTTTCAAATTGATATTCGTATTTGCCAAAGTATGCGCAATTATCACAGTCTATTTTAATATTGAAATTGTATTGAATTTAATATTAATGAAACCTAACAATGTTTTAAATAATATCAATAGAAAAACAAGTGTATCAAAATTATTTTCCAGATGTTTTCTTCCTATTTGACAACAATTTACAACAAGAGCAATATTTTTGGGCTACGTTAATATCTGTTTATAATAGGAAATTTAAATCATTTCTATTTTTGTGTTTGTTATTTAAAAGTTAAGGTAAGATTAAATGTATTATTTTTTCGGTCCAGATTAATCTGATTATGTCTCCGTTTTCATAAGTACAAATGACCACAACCGCACCAGCAACAACCACTACGCCCACAATCACAATAACACACATACCAGCATGTAACAAAGAGCTTGAAATGGAGAATATGAAACTTAATATGTATTTGATAATATCAATAAAAAAAAACGAGTCCATCAAAATTGTCTACCACTTTTTATTTTCCTAAATGACAACAATTAATAAAAGTGTAACTTTTAGGCTGTCAAGGTATATATATTTATCAATTTATAATTGGAAATTATAAGCATTTCCTTTTGTCTTGGCCATTTTCAATGGTTAAGGTAAGATTTAGTGCATTATTTTTCGTCCTATACTAATCTGATTATGTCTCTGTTTTGCTTAGTACAAACTACCACAACCTCGCCAACAACTACTACTACGAAAATCACATCTTCGACATTGACAGAATGTACTCATTTCAACGCAATGGCTCTACCCACTGTACTGACACTAGAAAACATAACTTTCAGTCCCGATTACAGCTTTTATAATGCTAATTATTTGAAGTAAGTCACTGTCAAGTAGTTTTAATTCAATCTTCTATACTGAAAAAAAGACATATTTTTCTGTTGAATAATTCCCCAATAGCTCTGTCAAAAAGTTTGACCCGAAATATATTCATAGGAATGTGGTAAAGATTTTATTTATGCGAAACACACACAGCATACATAAGCATCAGCTTGAAGTAAATGATACATTTTTTTGATTCGCTGTTGAGGAGGGGGGGTGTGGAGGTTAAATCAGGATTTTCTTTATTACTCATGGCTAAAAATCCCTTCATTTCTATGACAACGCATGCGTTGAGATATTATTATTTGTAATATTACCAACAATGCTCCTTTTAGCAATAATAAATCTAGGTAGAAGTACAACAAAACCTTCAACCACTTAAGGGGACAGAAAATTTCTTAAAATTCATGATGGGAATTTATAAAAAGTATTAGATTATGGAGATTATTTTAAACCTGTTCTACCATTATTTACTAATACCTAAGTCACATTTGCTCTTAAGCGAGACTATGGTCGCCATACGGCCTTTAAAATGAGAGATCTACGGCAACCGCAGAAAGTCTTCGGTAATCGTGAGGTCTCCCTGGTGTATATCCCTATAATTTACAGGCCATAGGGGTCGCCGTAGAATATATGATGTCAGTTTGTTTCCACTTGTACAATATGTGATTTTTTATGTCTGTCAATCATTTCATTGATTCCTTTTTTTACAAATTGATCTAGGGAGTTTGAGTCAAATATTATGAAATATATAATGAAGTTTTAAACGACGGTGTAAAAATTAATAATAAACTACTGAAAAAAAAAGAAAAAAACTTTATATAAATAAAAGAAAAATTGTCCTGTTTCTCTATCAAGAATATATAGAAATATTTAGCCAAGATTTGGAAAACAATTTACACATCTTATAATAAATACGTACTATTTGTTTATTCGTCGCCAATGGTTATAGAGGTTTAAAATAATAAAATATTTCATAACTCAAGCTGCAGAAGGTAAATTACATAAAAATTTTACAATTGATTGTCTGGTATATTTTATTATTGGACGATTATTTTCTCTTTAAGATTTTAAATATCATTGTATTAGAGTCTCAATATATTAAATGGCCACTATACAGGCACCGCAGAGATACCGTAAGGCGACCATGTCTCCTGTATCATAAAAGTAAAGTCACCCTACGGCCAACGCAGGTATGCCGTACGGCTGCCGTGCATCATAATTTAAAGGCCGTGCGGATGCCGCAGGCTTTCGGTTACTAAAAATTCAAAATACGCCATGCGGCTACCTTAACATATGTGACTACTATTGGATGTGACCTTAAAATTTATGCGGCGGCCCTGGAATTTCTACTGACCGTAATAAGTTTAGACCCTACGGCCGCCGTGGCAAATGTGACTTAGGTTTTAACTACATCCGATTATTCTCAAATATTTTAGTTGACAAAAATATTTGAATGAAAAATTGAACAACCTTGTTGACAGCAACGAAAAACAGCCGGAGATCAATCGGGATTTTGTATGTAAAGACCATGTTACAATGTACCGATAAGCATTTTAAACTACGAACTCTATTACAATAAAAGATATAGATCGTTTTATATTTGGTGGTAATTGTAGGGTTATCTTTAATTGCCTTGCACTTATTTCCGATAACAGAGAATCTACTCTAATTATTTTCTTCCTTCATTGTGTAGTTAAATATATACCAATAAGACACATAGCATGCATCACTACATATTTATTTCAGGACAAAATCACAGCCGCCTTTTCAGATAGCCCAGTCTGATTCGAATGTTACAATCACGATACCATTCAATACATTTGATGTTACCGTTATAGTTGGCATGGTTAATTTGACAAAAGTGGACGGAATTGAAAACTACATAGTCAATCTTTACAATGAAACACATGAATTAACTGATCAGGTAAGCTCATGCTAAATATCGGAAAATGCATACGTTTTAAAATTTAAAAAAAGATTGTAAAGAGGATGATGTTGCGATATGAGTTGGCATGATCCCTAAACATATAGATGTTAGCGGGCTTGATTACAGTTATAAAAGCAAGTTTTTGTATATTCTTCTTCTCGTTGCTTAAAACTGAAGGTAGAAGTAGAGCTTGGTGGTCCTTAATCAAAATAGCATGACTGTTTTTTATGTCATTGTCTAGGTCTTGAAATTAGTCAGTGTCATAACTAATTTATGTTGACAATGACTGAAACTTTGATACTGGGAAACAAGCAACAAAAATAAATGCATTTAGATTCCCA
Source organism: Solen grandis (assembly GCA_021229015.1). NCBI lineage: Eukaryota > Metazoa > Mollusca > Bivalvia > Adapedonta > Solenidae > Solen > Solen grandis. Next base: position 24,919 of record JAIFHC010000373.1, on the reverse strand, counting down.
ATATTTAACGTAAAGTAGGGTGTTTTTTATTTTTTATTTCAGTGCTGTGCAAGTTTCTGTCTTATTACCGGACTTAACAGAAATAGAATGAACTTTAAGGAAGCCTTTCTCCAGCGTGTATAGAGTTTCACTATGGGTTTTAATGTGGTGCCTTTGCACACATTGAAAATGCTGGGCGGTAGTATATGATTTGAATACTTTTGCAGCAACAATTATTCTATTGACAATTTTCATATGTTTTTTTCTTTTATATATTACAGGGTACAGCCGCGGCCGGTGATGCTGTGTACTTTTTTGGAACCCACAATATATTTATAGTTGAAATAATTGTTATAAAAATGCCTTTGGGATTAGGAATTTTCACGCTTGATATCCGAATCTGTTATGGTATGTTATAACATTTAAATACAATCTTAACACGGGATTAGTTAGCTGAACCTTTATTTCTCATCTGCTTTAATCAAGCTGACATAATTGTAGCAGACAACAATTTTTACTCTATTAACGCATACACATGTCTACTTAAATTGGAACAGTTCTGGCAAAGATCAGGACCAGGAAAAGGACATTTAAGTGAATTATAAAAAATATTATTGTTTAAGATTAAGGGACCAGAAAACTTGGAAAGAATTCTCTCATTTTTAAGTTCTTTAAAAGTAAAACCGACCTGATTATTGCTACGTTTGAATACAAAGACTTTGGTTGACGATATTATACATGAATTAGTTCGTATTTTTTATCAAAAAGGGATTTAAACAAACTGTGGAATATTTATTTCGAGAACGAAAATTAAGTTAATTTAATTGTGCATATACTTGAGGATTCTCATTCTAAACAAAAAGAAACGACTTGTTTACTATCGTTAAGAATTCAGAATAGGTACAACACATGTTTCCAAATTTGATTTCTTTTCCTTCAACCGATTTGAAAATATAGTATCATTTATTTAATTCTTTCGATGGATTACCTATAAATAACAGTGGATTACAGTGAAACTTGAACCCGACCCAAACCCGGTCCTACGTTATAATCTGATCGGAGCGTTAATTGCGTTAGGTTTTACGCAAGAAATTCCGCCATAAATAACGTCACGCACGCGAGGTAGTCCCGCCAATTTTGACGTCTTTTGTTAATAACACAGCTAATTGCCGGCCCTTAAAGCATTAAACAAAAAGAAAATGTTTGTTTTAGTGAAAGTTCGGTGTGCAATTTTATTCGTGAACATTAAAAAAATGCATTTTCACTCGTGGCTTCGCCACTCGTGAAAATTTCATTTTTTATGTACACTTAGTGAAATTATTATTCGACCTTACACTAAAACAAACAATTATCCTCTGTATCTCAATAACTTATTTCAGGTAAAAGAGAAATATTCATTAATGATTACTTATATATTCAGTTCATTCATTCTTTCGATTAAAATAAAAATATGAAGGTTTTTTAAATTTTTTTAAAAAACATTATATCAATTCATTACAAATAATATCAAGTCTTACATTTAATTTTTTCATTGGAAATACATATAGACAGCATGGAAAATACCAGAGATCTACATGACATACATGGCATATTTGTTAATATCTTTAAGAAGATCATACTTTCTTCATTTGTAGGCAGCCTTAATCTATATTTTCATTCTATACTCTTCCAGTCGTCGGAACGTAATAGTCTTGCATAATGATATACAGATATATTCTTTATCATACATATAAAATGACAATAAAACTTCATCAATGCCTTATTAAAGTTGTGTTGACCATGTCCAAAATAATGATAGTAATAAATATTATAGCAACTGACGTCAAATAGATAAAATGTGTTTTAGTCACATTGTTTAATTTCGGTTTTTCGTGAGATATTTTAAAGACACGCATGAAAAAAATATTTAAGGAATCCTAAGATAGAACACTATGTATATCTATTATTAACAAATACCTAGTATAATTCGGTTGTAAGACGTGTAAAATATACCTGGATAAATGTATCAAGTTCATTCGACCACGTGGTCAAATATGAACTCCGTAACGAGCAACGACAATCATTATCTTTAATAAACCCCAAATTTCTTATCAAAGACACCCTCTACATATACACGAGAAGTAAAAGTTTCACTGTTATCAAAAAGACGTGTTTAAACTAAGGTCTTGCCAAATTTCGAATGCATGTTTTTACTGTATAATTGTAACTGTGAAGACCCTGTTGCAGATTTTCGAGAATCTCTTAAAATACTAAATTATTGATAAGTTAAGATGTACTTGGAATCGTTCTTAGCGATGGATTTACAATCTTCATGAGTTTTGTTCTAGATGAAAGTGGCCATACAGCAACACCTCCGCCTCCGCCAACTGGATCAACCGAAGTGACATCACGGTATACATCCGTAACATCTCAGCCTCCAGGTAATGCTGCATGTTAAGAGGTTTAAGACCTTACATATTAGGGGTTGTTATAGTAGCGACTTGACTGAGCTTAAGGTTTATAGTGTTAACCTTTTAGAAGCATCTGAAAGAGAACGCAGAATTATATAAATTATGCTCATGCAGAGGCATATGATCAACCTGATCTGACATTTCACTGGTCTAGCGTGGTGTCAGCGGGTGTATTTGTTAATCACAAAATTGCATTTTAGAACACAAAAGTGTATAATATAACATTTTGTTGAATGTATTCTAAAAAATTTATTTTCTTTATTTGAAAGACGGCTGCATGAGGCCGGTTGTTATGTACAGATAGCCTCTGAGATTTAATCATGATCTGTTTTGAAATCTTAACACGTGGATATGCTGATTATATTTTGTTTTACTGAATAAACCGGTTTTATTGCTTCCAACGGTTGATGTAAATATAGTTTAGGGATCATAAGCGTGACTTTACAATGAGAGCAAGTAACCGAATTTCCTGTTGTGTTTGGCAAAAAAGATAGTTTTGAGTTCGTTTTATTAACTATAGTTAAAAACAACAGCAAAATGTTACATGATTTTTTTCAAGAAATAGAGAAAATGGATATCAATAAACATCCTTTTATGTTTTTCCATACTAATCTGTACAAAGAGACATAACGGTGAACAATAGTATCAAGACGATACAAAATAATTCATTTGTAAATGGATATATGTACATTTACTATTTGTGTTTCTCAAGCTTTTGTACGAATTTTTAAACCTTGTTAATGATAACTCAACAAAAATCAAAATAAACAAAATGTATTAAAATAATTTGTGCAATAATATCTATAAAAGGGCTACGAAAACGTAATCAGATTTTTCTTTTTCTTTTCATCTAAAATACCACCATAAAATAACGCTGTTTCTAAATGTGTAAGAAATGTTAGAAATCTATTAATCATGATGATCGACTCAGTACTAGAATCTTGCTCTTGAAAAGCGGCAATGTCTGTTTGGCTATTACATATTTCCGACGAAAACACCCACACACACTGTATAAGACGAGATAAAATGGCATCTTAAATTCTTCTTTGATAGCCGTTTAATTACAATAGATAATTTAATCACACACACACACACACACACACACACACACACATTAAATGTCTCTTATCAACGACATACTTGAGACCCATTGAAATACTAGGTGGGCGATTTATTGCGACACCTATCCTCCCACTATTTTTCTCGTCGGTACTCTCCTTTCCAATGCAAAGTTTACACGTATACAGCTTGAACAAACCTTAATTATCTTCTTGGTTATCATTTGAATATTCTATTTTCTTCTTCTATTTTCATTTTGATGATTAAAGTCTAAGTAATGCAGATTACCTGAGAGTAACACATACTACACTATGGCGACGAATGATTGATTATGTTGTAATAACTTTTTTATATCGTCTGTATACTTTTTGAAATATTATCAATACGATCGTCACACTTATGACAAATACTAACGTCATTATCATTAAATAGTTTTAGTTATTTCCTAAGTATGAAAATATCTTGACTATTGAATTATGTCTCTTTGAATAACAAAAACGATCTTCATGAGTTTTGATATTATTTTCATAAAAGTGCTTACTATAAAAATTCATAGAAATATTAGAATTTACAATCTTTTAATATTTTGTGTAATAAAAAAGCGTTAATTTAATCAAGGTAAACTATGTAGAGCATGGGAAACGTCTGGTTCTAGCTTTTTTGCCAACCGCATCACTGATTCTAAATTTGATGGCGTCAAATCTGAAATATTAAGAATAAAAAGAATAATTGTTATTGTTCAGCTAATTATTAGCTGATATTTTTTCACTTGTGGTCATATATATATATTAGGAATGGAATGAGTTCGACATAACGTTAATATCGTCAAGAACCTTTCATATATTTTAAAGGATCACAAGTTATCTTTCCTTTTGAGACTGTATTTACAAAATGTCGTCTGCTAGTATGCACTAGTTCCGGTGGCTAAATGCCAGAGATAGTTCCAGGTCTGGTTGGCTTAGTATCATCTTAATGATACTTGGTGTCATAAAAAAGTTATTTATGGCGTGGTATCATAGTTAAGACAAAAATGTCCCCGACTATCGGAAGGAAATAAAATCTAATAGAAACAAACTCACTGCTTATAATATTTGCTTTTTAATTTCATAGGATGTGAGGACCAATTTATTTTGACGAGGGAACAAGCGATAACAATGGGCGTGATAGTGTATGGTGATTCGCCGACACAGGACCCCCTTGATGCTCTTATTTCGGATTCCAGTCCCTCGACTGTTTACATGATTATGCAAGACTATTGGACAATTGGATATTATTTCACAAATACTGTTGAAGCTGTGAAATTAACATTTCAAATACAATACGTGAGCGAATACGTGATCAGATGGAATGAAGATGAATATGTAAGTGTCTCTATGTAATCTCCTAAATTAACTGAAAGAAATGTCAGTTGTGATATACGTGTGACGTTTTAGCGGTTTCTTTTTGCCGATTTTCAAACAATATTCGCTGAAAGGGCCGCATAACATAAAATTGTGCAAGTATTATGTCATTAAAGTAGCAAATGTTAAGTGCATAATCCAATTATGATATTTTTATCTGACAATCTATATCTCAAAAATGAAAACTACACTCTGAATAAGGTATACATACATTTTTAGAGATTTTTCAAAAACCTTTAAGTAACTTTCCGTTTATTGAGGTCAGGATTTGAATAGCAAAAGAATGGCAAAAAAATAAAACTGCAGTGACCCTTTACTGCCCACTTTTAAAAATAATAATATTATGAGCGAGATGTATAGCCCGTATCATGGACTGTATAAAGTCGAAACTATAAACATTAAATGATTTGTATTTGCCTTTGTCTTTTTTATTTTTATTTTTTGCTTTTCAATATCTACCGTGCCATTTTAAATTTTCTTCAAAGTGAAAATCAACATAAACACTATTTCCCAACGAATTCAAAAGCTCGTCTCGTGGATTTTTTAAAGTCGAAACTACAAACATTAAATGTTATGTATTTGCCTCTGTCTTTTCCTTTTGTTTGATTTTCAATATTCACTGTGCCATTTCAAATTTCCTTCAAGGTGAAAATCATCACGAACCCATATACCATACAGGCAGAGACACACTATTTCCCACCGAATTCAACAGGAACGTACACGGTGGAAATCAGATTTACTTGGGTACTAGATTATTATCGGGCATTTATCAAAAATGTTGCATTGCGAATTTGCTTTGAAGGTATGTTTGTATTTCATATGAGGTGTTTTATATTCATTGTATATAACTATAGTTCTGTATTCACTCATAAATATCAGAGGTTGATAGTTTAAAAAATGCGAATTCTTTGTATCTATATCTTTAAATATTTGTCAAGCACACTTATGGCAACATCGTCGTGATCATTTTCAGTATAAGCGACAGTCTATTATTCTCTGACTGTACATTTATTAGAGTAGTAAGGAAATTATATTGTTAAATCTTAGTTATAGCATGTTAGGCATTTCAATAGCAATGGTTCAATCTAAGGAAATTGAATGCATTATTTTTCGGCCCAGATTAATCTGATTATGTCTCCGTTCTCATAAGTACAAATGACCACAACCGCACCAACAACAACCACTACGCCCTCAATTACAACAACATCCACAACCGCACCAACAACAACCACTACGGCCACAGTTATAACAACATCCATAACCGCACCAACAACAACCACTACGCCCACAATTAAAACAACATCCACAACCGCACCGACAACAACCACTACCCCCACAGTTACAACAACATCCATACCAGTATGTAATGAAGAGAGTGGAATGAACAATTCAGCACTAGTTCCTGTAGACAACATAGAGATATGGTCTGATTCGAATTATACATATGATGAAGATGATGCAGAAAGCTTACGGTAGGTTTAACTCTCTTTTTTCGTGTTATATGCATGGCCATTGATAATGATAAAAAATCGTGCTATAAGTATATTAGTTAAGATGCACTGTCTGAGTGTGTTTCAGATAGTATCTCTAAAATGTAAGAAAGGAACTAGTAAAAATGTAACAAAATCACTGTTATGACGGCGTGGTTAACAAGGGAATTGGAATTATTTGGAATAAGTTATTTTTTATTTACACGCCTGACTGGCTGCTGTAAACATTTTGAAATTGTATCTCTTCACAGGCCATCGTCGAACACACCTTTCAATATGAGTACTAGCGGTGCCTCGAGTGTGAAGATCAATATATATTTTGTAAAACCTGTCGAACTTGGAAAAGTTTTGCTTATCGAGCCTGATGGCGTTGACAATTTCACTGTTTCGATAATAAATCCTCCGGGTCCTACGTATGTAAGTGTTGTTCTTATAAATAAACGTTAACTTGTGATTCAAATTGTGTCCGAATATTTTTATGCGTTCCAATTACGCGTGCCAATTGTGTGCCGTGTTGTTAATCATGAATTGAATATTTGGTATAAAAATTTAAATGTTCATTTTCGTGCAAATTGGTACGACGTTTATTAGTGTCAGCATGTTTTTCTGTAAAGAATGCACATTCTCTGTCAAAATACTTCTGCATGAAATTAAAGAAACACGAAATGACGTTTGAAACAGACGACAGGTAATATAAGAAAAAAAGTTGATATCATTATTGATATAAGCAATGACTCTCCGAATTCGGATCTTCCGTTTCGTCATCAGATATCTCCAATTTATTTGAAGGTACAACCATCTGCAGCTGGCGCAGTTAAATTTACAGATGCAACGAATGTTACTTGTGTGATGATATGTGTCAGCAGAAAAGAGAATGGAGATGGAGCGTTTAAAATTGATATTCGTATTTGCCAAAGTATGCGCATTTGTCATAGTCTTTTTTAATATTTTAATATTCAAATTGTATTGAAATTAGCATGATTAAGAAATTGAACAATATAATTTTAATAATAACAATAGAAAAAACGAGTCTATCTAAATCGCTTTGAAAATGTTATTTTCCAAATTCACAACAATTAACAAAAAGAGCAATATTTTTTCTGGTTGAAAAGGCATATTTATTCATCATGACGTTCATATCTTTTTATTATAGAAAACTTTAAGCACTTTTTTTGTGTTGGCCCTTTTCAATAGTTAAGGTAAGATTGAATGCATTATTTTTCGGCCCAGATTAATCTGATTATGTCTCCGTTTCCATAAGTACAATTGACCATAACCGCACCAACAACAACATTACGCCAAAAAACAACATCCACAACCGCACCGACAACAACCACTACCCCCACAGTTACAACAACATCCATACCAGTATGTAATGAAGAGAGTGGAATGGACAGTCCAGCGATAGTTCCCGTAGACAACATAGAAATATGGTCTGATTCGAATTATACATATGATGAAGATGATGCAGAAAGCTTACGGTAGGTTTAACTTACTTTTTTCGTGTTATATGCATGGCTATTGATAATGATAATAAATCGTGCTATAAGTATATTAGTTAAGATGCACTGTCTGAGTGTGTTTCAGATAGTATCTCTAAAATGTAAGAAAGGAACTAGTAAAAATGTAACAAAATCACTGTTATGACGGCGTGGTTAACAAGGGAATTGGAATTATTTGGAATAAGTTATTTTTTATTTACACGCCTGACTGGCTGCTGTAAACATTTTGAAATTGTATCTCTTCACAGGCCATCGTCGAACACACCTTTCAATATGAGTACTAGCGGTGCCTCGAGTGTGAAGATCAATATATATTTTGTAAAACCTGTCGAACTTGGAAAAGTTTTGCTTATCGAGCCTGATGGCGTTGACAATTTCACTGTTTCGATAATAAATCCTCCGGGTCCTACGTATGTAAGTGTTGTTCTTATAAATAAACGTTAACTTGTGATTCAAATTGTGTCCGAATATTTTTATGCGTTCCAATTACGCGTGCCAATTGTGTGCCGTGTTGTTAATCATGAATTGAATATTTGGTATAAAAATTTAAATGTTCATTTTCGTGCAAATTGGTACGACGTTTATTAGTGTCAGCATGTTTTTCTGTAAAAAATGCACATTCTCTGTCAAAATACTTCTGCATGAAATTAAAGAAACACGAAATGACGTTCGAAACAGACGACAGGTAATATAAGAAAAAAAAGTTGATATCATTATTGATATAAGCAATGACTCTCCGAATTCGGATCTTCCGTTTCGTCATCAGATATCTCCAATTTATTTGAAGGTACAACCATCTGCAGCTGGCGCAGTTAAATTTACAGATGCAACGAATGTTACTTGTGTGATGATATGTGTCAGCAGAAAAGAGAATGGAGATGGAGCGTTTAAAATTGATATTCGTATTTGCCAAAGTATGCGCATTTGTCATAGTCTATTTTAATATTCAAATTGTATTGAAATTAGCATGATTAAGAAATTGAACAATATGTTTTTAATAATAACTGAAGAAAAAACGAGTCTATCTAATGTTTTGAAGATGTTATTTTCCAAATTAAACAATTAACAAAAAGAGCAATATTTTGGTTGAAAAGGCATTTTATTATATTTAAAATATTTATTTATATTATAGAAAACTTTAAGCACTTTTTTTGTGTTGGCCCTTTTCAATAGTTAAGGTAAGATTGAATGCATTATTTTTCGGCCCAGATTAATCTGATTATGTCTCCGTTTCCATAAGTACAATTGACCACAGCCGCACCAACAACAACCACTACGCCCTCAGTTAAAACAACATCCATAACAACACCAACAACAACCACTACGCCCACAATTAAAACAACATCCACAACCGCATCGACAACAACCACTACCCCACAGTTACAACAACATCCATACCAGTATGTAATGAAGAGAGTGGAATGGACAGTCCAGCGCTGGTTCCCGTAGACAACATAGAGATATGGTCTGATTCGAATTATACATATGATGAAGATGATGCAGAAAGCTTACGGTAGGTTTAACTTTCTTTTTTCGTGTTATATGCATGGCCATTGATAATGATAATAAATCGTGCTATAAGTATATTAGTTAAGATGCACTATCTGAGTGTGTTTCAGATAGTATCTTTAAAATGTAAGAAAGGAACTAGTAAAAAATGTAACAAAATCACTGTTACGACGGCGTGGTTAACAAGGGAATTGGAATTATTTGGAATAAGTTATTTTTTTATTTACACGCCTGTCTGGCTGCTGTAAACATTTGAAATTGTATCTCTTCACAGGCCATCGTCGAACACACCTTTCAATATGAGTACTAGCGGTGCCTCGAGTGTGAAGATCAATATATATTTTGTAAAACCTGTCGAACTTGGAAAAGTTTTGCTTATCGAGCCTGATGGCGTTGACAATTTCACTGTTTCGATAATAAATCCTCCGGGTCCTACGTATGTAAGTGTTGTTCTTATAAATAAACGTTAACTTGTGATTCAAATTGTGTCCGAATATTTTTATGCGTTCCAATTACGCGTGCCAATTGTGTGCCGTGTTGTTAATCATGAATTGAATATTTGGTATAAAAATTTAAATGTTCATTTTCGTGCAAATTGGTACGACGTTTATTAGTGTCAGCATGTTTTTCTGTAAAAAATGCACATTCTCTGTCAAAATACTTCTGCATGAAATTAAAGAAACACGAAATGACGTTCGAAACAGACGACAGGTAATATAAGAAAAAAAAGTTGATATCATTATTGATATAAGCAATGACTCTCCGAATTCGGATCTTCCGTTTCGTCATCAGATATCTCCAATTTATTTGAAGGTACAACCATCTGCAGCTGGCGCAGTTAAATTTACAGATGCAACGAATGTTACTTGTGTGATGATACTTGTCAACAGAAAAGAAGATGGAGATGGAGCGTTTAAAATTGATATTCGTATTTGCCAAAGTATGCGCATTTGTCATAGTCTATTTTAATATTCAAATTGTATTGAAATTAGCATGATTAAGAAATTGAACAATATGTTTTTAATAATAACAATAGAAAAAACAAGTCTATCTAAATCGTTTTGAAGATGTTATTTTCCAAATTCACAACAATTAACAAAAAGAGCAATATTTTTCTGGTTGAAAAGGCATATTTATTCATCATGACGTTCATATCTTTTTATTATAGAAAACTTTAAGCACTTTTTTTGTGTTGGCCCTTTTCAATAGTTAAGGTAAGATTGAATGCATTATTTTTCGGCCCAGATTAATCTGATTATGTCTCCGTTTCCATAAGTACAATTGACCACAGCCGCACCAACAACAACCACTACGCCCTCAGTTAAAACAACATCCATAACAACACCAACAACAACCACTACGGCCACAGTTATAACAACATCCATAACCGCACCAACAACAACCACTACGCCCACAATTAAAACAACATCCACAACCGCACCGACAACAACCACTACCCCCACAGTTACAACAACATCCATACAAGTATGTAATGAAGAGAGTGGAATGGACAGTCCAGCGCTAGTTCCCGTAGACAACATAGAAATATGGTCTGATTCGAATTATACATATGATGAAGATGATGCAGAAAGCTTACGGTAGGTTTAACTTTCTTTTTTCGTGTTATATGCATGGCTATTGATAATGATAATAAATCGTGCTATAAGTATATTAGTTAAGATGCACTGTCTGAGTGTGTTTCAGATAGTATCTTTAAAATGTAAGAAAGGAACTAGTAAAAATGTAACAAAATCACTGTTATGACGGCGTGGTTAACAAGGGAATTGGAATTATTTGGAATAAGTTATTTTTTATTTACACGCCTGACTGGCTGCTGTAAACATTTTGAAATTGTATCTCTTCACAGGCCATCGTCGAGCACACCTTTCAATATGAGTACTAGCGGTGCCTCGAGTGTGAAGATCAATATATATTTTGTAAAACCTGTCGAACTTGGAAAAGTTTTGCTTATCGAGCCTGATGGCGTTGACAATTTCACTGTTTCGATAATAAATCCTCCGGGTCCTACGTATGTAAGTGTTGTTCTTATAAATAAACGTTAACTTGTGATTCAAATTGTGTCCGAATATTTTTATGCGTTCCAATTACGCGTGCCAATTGTGTGCCTTGTTGTTAATCATGAATTGAATATTTGGTATAAAAATTTAAATGTTCATTTGCGTGCAAATTGGTACGATGTTTATTAGTGTCAGCATGTTTTTCTGTAAAAAATGCACATTCTCTGTCAAAATACTTCTGCATGAAATTAAAGAAACACGAAATGACGTTCGAAACAGACGACAGGTAATATAAGAAAAAAAAGTTGATATCATTATTGATATAAGCAATGACTCTCCGAATTCGGATCTTCCGTTTCGTCATCAGATATCTCCAATTTATTTGAAGGTACAACCATCTGCAGCTGGCGCAGTTAAATTTACAGATGCAACGAATGTTACTTGTGTGATGATACTTGTCAGCAGAAAAGAGGATGGAGATGGAGCGTTTAAAATTGATATTCGTATTTGCCAAAGTATGCGCATTTGTCATAGTCTATTTTAATATTCAAATTGTATTGAAATTAGCATGATTAAGAAATTGAACAATATGTTTTTAATAATAACAATAGAAAAAACAAGTCTATCTAAATCGTTTTGAAGATGTTATTTTCCAAATTCACAACAATTAACAAAAAGAGCAATATTTTTCTGGTTGAAAAGGCATATTTATTCATCATGACGTTCATATCTTTTTATTATAGAAAACTTTAAGCACTTTTTTTGTGTTGGCCCTTTTCAATAGTTAAGGTAAGATTGAATGCATTATTTTTCGGCCCAGATTAATCTGATTATGTCTCCGTTTCCATAAGTACAATTGACCACAGCCGCACCAACAACAACCACTACGCCCTCAGTTAAAACAACATCCATAACAACACCAACAACAACCACTACGGCCACAGTTATAACAACATCCATAACCGCACCAACAACAACCACTACGCCCACAATTAAAACAACATCCACAACCGCACCGACAACAACCACTACCCCCACAGTTACAACAACATCCATACAAGTATGTAATGAAGAGAGTGGAATGGACAGTCCAGCGCTAGTTCCCGTAGACAACATAGAAATATGGTCTGATTCGAATTATACATATGATGAAGATGATGCAGAAAGCTTACGGTAGGTTTAACTTTCTTTTTTCGTGTTATATGCATGGCTATTGATAATGATAATAAATCGTGCTATAAGTATATTAGTTAAGATGCACTATCTGAGTGTGTTTCAGATAGTATCTTTAAAATGTAAGAAAGGAACTAGTAAAAAATGTAACAAAATCACTGTTACGACGGCGTGGTTAACAAGGGAATTGGAATTATTTGGAATAAGTTATTTTTTATTTACACGCCTGACTGGCTGCTGTAAACATTTTGAAATTGTATCTCTTCACAGGCCATCGTCGAGCACACCTTTCAATATGAGTACTAGCGGTGCCTCGAGTGTGAAGATCAATATATATTTTGTAAAACCTGTCGAACTTGGAAAAGTTTTGCTTATCGAGCCTGATGGCGTTGACAATTTCACTGTTTCGATAATAAATCCTCCGGGTCCTACGTATGTAAGTGTTGTTCTTATAAATGAACGTTAACTTGTGATTCAAATTGTGTCCGAATATTTTTATGCGTTCCAATTACGCGTGCCAATTGTGTGCCTTGTTGTTAATCATGAATTGAATATTTGGTATAAAAATTTAAATGTTCATTTGCGTGCAAATTGGTACGATGTTTATTAGTGTCAGCATGTTTTTCTGTAAAAAATGCACATTCTCTGTCAAAATACTTCTGCATGAAATTAAAGAAACACGAAATGACGTTCGAAACAGACGACAGGTAATATAAGAAAAAAAAGTTGATATCATTATTGATATAAGCAATGACTCTCCGAATTCGGATCTTCCGTTTCGTCATCAGATATCTCCAATTTATTTGAAGGTACAACCATCTGCAGCTGGCGCAGTTAAATTTACAGATGCAACGAATGTTACTTGTGTGATGATACTTGTCAACAGAAAAGAAGATGGAGATGGAGCGTTTAAAATTGATATTCGTATTTGCCAAAGTATGCGCATTTGTCATAGTCTATTTTAATATTCAAATTGTATTGAAATTAGCATGATTAAGAAATTGAACAATATGTTTTTAATAATAACAATAGAAAAAACAAGTCTATCTAAATCGTTTTGAAGATGTTATTTTCCAAATTCACAACAATTAACAAAAAGAGCAATATTTTTGGGTTGAAAAGGCATTTCTATTCATCATGACGTTCATATGTTTTCCTTATAGAAAACTTTAAGCATTTTATTTTTTGTGTTTGCCATTTTCAATAGTTAAGGTAAAATTGAATGCATTATTTTTCGGCCCAGATTAATCTGATTATGTCTCCGTTTCCATAAGTACAATTGACCACAGCCGCACCAACAACAACCACTACGCCCTCAGTAAAACAACATCCAACACACCAACAACAACCACTACGGCCACAGTTACAACAACATCCATAACCGCACCAACAACAACCACTACGCCCACAATTAAAACAACATCCACAACCGCACCAACAACAACCACTACCCCCACAGTTACAACAACATCCATACCAGTATGTAATGAAGAGAGTGGAATGGACAGTCCAGCGCTAGTTCCCGTAGACAACATAGAAATATGGTCTGATTCGAATTATACATATGATGAAGATGATGCAGAAAGCTTACGGTAGGTTTAACTTTCTTTTTTCGTGTTATATGCATGGCTATTGATAATGATAATAAATCGTGCTATAAGTATATTAGTTAAGATGCACTGTCTGAGTGTGTTTCAGATAGTATCTTTAAAATGTAAGAAAGGAACTAGTAAAAATGTAACAAAATCACTGTTATGACGGCGTGGTTAACAAGGGAATTGGAATTATTTGGAATAAGTTATTTTTTATTTACACGCCTGACTGGCTGCTGTAAACATTTTGAAATTGTATCTCTTCACAGGCCATCGTCGAGCACACCTTTCAATATGAGTACTAGCGGTGCCTCGAGTGTGAAGATCAATATATATTTTGTAAAACCTGTCGAACTTGGAAAAGTTTTGCTTATCGAGCCTGATGGCGTTGACAATTTCACTGTTTCGATAATAAATCCTCCGGGTCCTACGTATGTAAGTGTTGTTCTTATAAATAAACGTTAACTTGTGATTCAAATTGTGTCCGAATATTTTTATGCGTTCCAATTACGCGTGCCAATTGTGTGCCTTGTTGTTAATCATGAATTGAATATTTGGTATAAAAATTTAAATGTTCATTTGCGTGCAAATTGGTACGATGTTTATTAGTGTCAGCATGTTTTTCTGTAAAAAATGCACATTCTCTGTCAAAATACTTCTGCATGAAATTAAAGAAACACGAAATGACGTTCGAAACAGACGACAGGTAACATAAGAAAAAAAAGTTGATATCATTATTGATATAAGCAATGACTCTCCGAATTCGGATCTTCCGTTTCGTCATCAGATATCTCCAATTTATTTGAAGGTACAACCATCTGCAGCTGGCGCAGTTAAATTTACAGATGCAACGAATGTTACTTGTGTGATGATACTTGTCAACAGAAAAGAAGATGGAGATGGAGCGTTTAAAATTGATATTCGTATTTGCCAAAGTATGCGCATTTGTCATAGTCTATTTTAATATTCAAATTGTATTGAAATTAGCATGATTAAGAAATTGAACAATATGTTTTAATAATAACAATAGAAAAAACGAGTCTATCTAAATCGTTTTGAAGATTTTATTTTCCAAATTCACAACAATTAACAAAAAGAGCAATATTTTTCTGGTTGAAAAGGCATATTTATTCATCATGACGTTCATATCTTTTTATTATAAAAAACTTTAAGAACTTTTTTTTGTGTTGGCCCTTTTCAATAGTTAAGGTAAGATTGAATGCATTATTTTTCGGCCCAGATTAATCTGATTATGTCTCCGTTTCCTTAAGTACAATTGACCACAGCCGCACCAACAACAACCACTACGCCCTCAGTTAAAACAACATCCATACCAGTATGTAATGAAGAGAGTGGAATGGACAGTCCAGCGCTAGTTCCCGTAGACAACATAGAAATATGGTCTGATTCGAATTATACATATGATGAAGATGATGCAGAAAGCTTACGGTAGGTTTAACTTTCTTTTTTCGTGTTATATGCATGGCTATTGATAATGATAATAAATCGTGCTATAAGTATATTAGTTAAGATGCACTGTCTGAGTGTGTTTCAGATAGTATCTTTAAAATGTAAGAAAGGAACTAGTAAAAATGTAACAAAATCACTGTTATGACGGCGTGGTTAACAAGGGAATGGGAATTATTTGGAATAAGTTATTTTTTATTTACACGCCTGACTGGCTGCTGTTGTATCTCTTCACAGGCCATCGTCGAACACATCTTTCAATATGATTACTAACGGTGCCTCGAGTGTGAAGATTAATGTATATTTCGTAAAACCTGTCGAACTTGGAAAAGTTTTGCTCATCGAGCCTGATGGCGTTGACAATTTCTCTGTTTGGATAATAAATCCTCCGGGTCCTGCGTATGTAAGTGTTGTTCTTATAAATGAACGTTAACTTGTGATTCAAATTGTGTCCGAATATTTTTGTGCGTTCCAATTACGCGTGCCAATTGTGTGCCGTATTGTTAATCATGAATTGATAAGCGAACCTATTTGGCATAAAAATATGAATGTTCATTTGCGTGCAAATTGGTACAACGGTTATTAGTGTCAGCATATTTTTCTGTAAAAAATGCACATTCTCTGTCAAAATACTTCTGCATGAAAATAAAGGAACACGAAATGACGTTCGCAGCAGACGACAGGTAATATAAGAAAAAATAATTAGTTGATATCATTATTGATATAAGCAATGACTCTCCGAATTCGGATCTTCCGTTTCGTCATCAGATATCTCCAATTTATTTGAAGGTACAACCATATGCAGCTGGCGCTGTTAAGTTTACAGATGCAACGAATGTTACTGGTGTGATGATACTTGTCAACAGAAAAGAAGATGGAGATGGAGCGTTTAAAATTGATATTCGTATTTGCCAAAGTATGCGCATTTGTCATAGTCTATTTCAATATTCAAATTGTATTGAAATTAACATGATTAAGAAATTGAACAATATGTTTTTAATAATAAGAATAGAAAAAACGAGTCTATTTAAATTGTTTTCAAGATGTTATTTTCCAAATTCACAACAATTAACAAAAAGAGCAATATTTTTTGGTTGAAAAGGAATATTTATTCTTTATGACGTTCATATCTTTTTTTTATAGAAAACTTTAAGCATTTTTATGTTTTTGCCCTTTTCAATAGTTAAGGTAAGATTGAATGCATTATTTTTCGGCCCAGATTAATCTGATTATGTCTCCGTTTCCATAAGTACAATTGACCACAGCCGCACCAACAACAACCACTACGCCCTCAGTTAAAATAACATCCATAACAACACCAACAACAACCACTACGGCCACAGTTATAACAACATCCATAACCGCACCAACAACAACCACTACGCCCACAATTAAAACAACATCCACAACCGCACCGACAACAACCACTACCCCCACAGTTACAACAACATCCATACCAGTATGTAATGAAGAGAGTGGAATGGACAGTCCAGCGCTAGTTCCCGTAGACAACATAGAAATATGGTCTGATTCGAATTATACATATGATGAAGATGATGCAGAAAGCTTACGGTAGGTTTAACTTTCTTTTTTCGTGTTATATGCATGGCTATTGATAATGATAATAAATCGTGCTATAAGTATATTAGTTAAGATGCACTGTCTGAGTGTGTTTCAGATAGTATCTTTAAAATGTAAGAAAGGAACTAGTAAAAATGTAACAAAATCACTGTTAGTACGGCGTGGTTAACAAGGGAATTGGAATTATTTGGAATAAGTTATTTTTTATTTACACGCCTGACTGGCTGCTGTAAACATTTTGAAATTGTATCTCTTCACAGGCCATCGTCGAACACATCTTTCAATATGAGTACTAGCGGTGCCTCGAGTGTGAAGATCAATATATATTTTGTAAAACCTGTCGAACTTGGAAAAGTTTTGCTTATCGAGCCTGATGGCGTTGACAATTTCACTGTTTCGATAATAAATCCTCCGGGTCCTACGTATGTAAGTGTTGTTCTTATAAATAAACGTTAACTTGTGATTCAAATTGTGTCCGAATATTTTTATGCGTTCCAATTACGCGTGCCTGAATTGAATATTTGGTATAAAAATTTAAATGTTCATTTGCGTGCAAATTGGTACGACGTTTATTAGTGTCAGCATGTTTTTCTGTAAAAAATGCACATTCTCTGTCAAAATACTTCTGCATGAAATTAAAGAAACACGAAATGACGTTCGAAACAGACGACAGGTAATATAAGAAAAAAAAGTTGATATCATTATTGATATAAGCAATGACTCTCCGAATTCGGATCTTCCGTTTCGTCATCAGATATCTCCAATTTATTTGAAGGTACAACCATCTGCAGCTGGCGCAGTTAAACTTACAAATGCAACGAATGTTACTGGTGTGGTGATACTTGTCAACAGAAAAGAAAATGGAGATGGAGCGTTTAAAATTGATATTCGTATTTGCCAAAGTATGCGCATTTGTCATAGTCTATTTTAATATTCAAATTGTATTGAAATTAATATGATTAAGAAACATAATAATGTTTTAAATAACATCAATAGAAAACCAAGTGTATAAAAATTATCTTCCAGATGTTATCTTCCAATTTGACAAGAATTTACAACAGGAGTAATATTTTTGGGCTACGTTAAGATCTATTCTAATTCGAAATTCAAAGCATTTTATTTTTGGTGTTTGTCATTTTCAATAATGAAGGTAAGATTGAATGCATTATTTTTCGTCCCAGATTAATCTGATTATGTCTCCGTTTTCATAAGTACAAATGAGCACAACCGCACCAGCAACAATCACTACGCCCAAAATAACAACACCACCAATGCAAGCATGTATCAAAGAGAGTGTAGTGGATAATAAGAAACTTAATAATATGTATTTAATAATATTAATAGAAGAACGAGTCCATCAAAATTTCCTATCACTTTTTATTTTCCTAATTGACAACAATTAATAATTAGAGCGAATTTTGGGCTGTCAATTCATATATATTTATCAGGAGTTTAAAGTCAATTTAAAATTGGAAATTTTAAGCATTTCCTTTGGTGTTGGTCATTTTCAGTGGTTAAGGTAAGATTAAGTGCATCATTTTTCCTCCTAGACTAATCTGATTATGTCTGTTTTACTTAGTACAAACTACCACATCCGCTCCAACAACAACTACTACGACAATCACATCTTCGACATTGACAGAATGTACTTATTTCAACGCAATGGCTCTACCCACTGTACTGACACTAGAAAACATAACTTTCAGTCCCGATTACAGCTTGTATGATGCTTATGATTTGAAGTAAGTCACTGTAAAGTAGTTGCATTAATTTCATATTTTTTTCTTTTTCTGTTGAATAATTCCCCAATCGCTCTGTCTAAAAAAATTATCCGAAATATATTTATAGAAATGTGGTAAAGATTTTTTTATGCGAAACACACACAACATACATAAACATCAGCTTGAAGTAAATGATACATTTTTTTCGCTGTAAAGGAGATGGGGGTGGAGGTTAAATCGGGATTTACTTCATTACTCATGGCTAAAAAAAACCCTTCATTTCTATGACAACGCAAGCGTTGAAATATTATTATTTGTAAAACTACCAACAATGCTCCCTTTAGCAATAATAAGTCTAGGTAGAAGTACAACAAAACTTTCAACCATTTAATGGGACAGTAGATTTCTTAAAAATCATGATGGGAATTTATAAAAGTAATTAGAATATGGAGAGTATTTTAAACCTGTTCTACGATTATTTACTAATACCTAAGTCACATTTGCTCTTAAGCGAGAAAATCTTCGGTAACCGTAAGGTCTCCCTGGTGTATATCCCTGTAATTAACAGGCCGTAGGGGTCGCCGTAGAATTATAGCGCGGAGTTATAACAATTTTTAGCCGTAGCATTCGACCCGCCGTAGCCAGATCGTTGATCTCTACAGGGTGACCATACGTAGAGCGTACATTTGCCTTGCGTTTTCCGTGCGGCTGCCGTAAGTTCTTATGAATTTCAATTGACCTTTTCGGAACCAGTTAAAATCTAAGTGCTCCATATGGCAGTCGTAGGCAGTCTTACGTTGCCCGTACGGTAAATTTGCTATTTAATGCTACCGAACGGCTTCCGTACGTCAGCCGCGAATCACCCGTACAATCCCGTAACAGCCTGCACCAATTGTCATGCGGTAGCCCACATGATATCAGTTTGTTTCCAATTGTACAATATATATTTTTTATGTCTGTCAATCGTTTCTTTTTTTTTTTTAAATCGATCTAGGCAGATTGAGTCAAATATTAACGATATTTTAAGTATTGTTATTTTCTTTTGTATATGTGCCAGTAAAATTTATGAAATGGGTTGTTATATATATATATATATATATATATATATATATATATATATAATTTTTGTGCTGCAGTATTTAGGTCCGTGTACCAATGTAGAATGATTTTTGAATTAAGGTTCTTGTTTCACTTATTCACTTACTGATAATGAAATTTTAAACGATGGTGTAAAAATTAATCATAATATACTGCAAAATTTGAAGCAAATCCCATGATTTTACTTATAGACAATACGGATTTCAAGATTCAGTAAAACTTGTTGAAAAAAAAACGCATTTTACGTAGCTATGAGAATGTAAAAGAAAAATTGTCCTGTTTCTCTATCAAGAATATATAGAAATATTTAGCCAAGATTTGGAAAACAATTTACACATCTTATAATAAATACGCCAATCTGGTTATAGAGGTTTAAAATAATAAAATATATCATAACTCAAGCTACAGAAGGTAAAATACATAAAAAACTTTACAATTGATTGTCTGGTATATTTTAATTTTGGACGATTAGTTTCTCTTTATGATTTTAAATGTCATTCTATTAGAGTCTTAATATATTATATGGTCACTATATAGGCACCGCAGAGATACCGTAAGTCGATCGTGTCTTCTGTATAATAAAAGTATAGTAACCCTACGGCCACCGCAGGTATGCCGTACGGCGGCCGTGCGTCATAATTTAAAGGCCGTACGGATTCCGCAGGCTTTCGGTTACTAAAAATTAAAAATACGCCATGCGGCTACCCTAACATATGTGACTACTATTTGATGTGACCTTGAAATTTATGCGGCACTTGTGACTTAGGTATTAACTTCATCCGATTATTCTCAAATATTTTAGTTGACAAAGATTTTTAAATGAGAAATTGAACAACCTTGTTGACAGCAACGAAAAACAGCCGGAGATCAATCGGCATTTTGTATGTAAAGACCATGTAACAATGTACCGATAAGCATTTTTAACTACGAACTATATTACAATAAACGATATAGATCGTTTTATATTTGGTAGTAATTGTAGGGTTGTATTTAATTGCATTGCACTAATTTCCGATAACAGAGAATCTACTCTAATTATTTTCTTCCTACATTGTGTAGTTAAATATATACCAATACGAAACATAGCATGTATCACTACATATTTTTTCAGGACAAATTCACCGACGCCTTTTCAGATAGCCCAGTCTGAGTCGAATGTTACAATCACGATACCATTCAATACATTTGATGTTACCGTTATAGTTGGAATGGTCAATTTGACAAAAGTGGACGGAATTGAAAACTACATAGTCAATCTTTACAATGAAACACATGAATTAACTGAACAGGTAAGCTCATGCTAAATATCGGAAAATGCATACGTTTTAAGATTTTAAAAAAGATTGTGAAGAGGATGATGTTGCGATAGGAGTTGGCATGATCCCTAAACATATGGATGTTAGCGGGCTTGATTACACTTATAAAAACAAGTTTTTGTATATTCTTCTTCTCGTTGCCTAAAAATTGAAGGTAGAAGTAGAACTTGGTGGTCCTTAATCAAATTAGCATGACTGTTTTTTATGTCATTGTCTAGATTTTGAAATTAGTCAGTGTCATAACTCATTTATGTTGACAATGACCGAAACTGTGATACTGGGAAACAAGCAACAAAAATAAATGCATTTCGATTCCAAATATTTAACGCAAAGTAGGGTGTTTTTATTATTTCAGTGCTGTGCAAGTTTCTGTCTTATTACCGGACTTAACAGAAATAAAATTAACTTTAAGGAAGCCTTCCTCCAGCGTGTATAGAGTTTGAATACTTTTGCAGCAACAATTATTCTATTGACATTTTTTTTTGTGTATACCTACATATGTTTTTTTTATCTTACTTTTATATATTACAGGGTACAGCCGCGGCCGGTGATGCTGTGTCCTTTTTTGGAACCCGCAATATATTTATAGTTGAAATAATTGTTACAAAATTGCCTTTGGGATTAGGAAAATTCACGCTTGATATCCGAATCTGTTTTGGTATGTTATAACATTTAAATACAATCTTAACATGGGAATTAGTTAGCTGAACCTTAATTTAACACACCTAATAATTGTAGCAGATAATAATTTTAAATTGTATTATTTTGTAAGGAAGTATTTTCAGTTTGAAGTCTTACTCTATTAACGCATACACATATCTACTTAAATTGGAACAGTTCTGGCAAAGATCAGGAAAAGGACATTTAAGTGAAATTATTCAAAATATTATTGTTTGAGATTAAGGGACAAGAAAACTTGGAAAGAATTGTCTCATATTTAAGTTCTTTTAAAGTAAAACCGACTGGATTAATGCTACGTTTGAATACAATGATTTTGGTTGACGATATTATACATGTATTACTTCGTATTTCTTATCAAAAAGGAATTAAAAAAAATGTGGAATATTTATTTCGAGAACGAGAATAAAGTTCATTTAATTGTGCATATACTTGATGATTCTCATTCTAGACAAAAAGAAACGAGTTGTTTACTATCGTTAAGAATTCAGAGTAGGTACAACACACGCTTTCCAATTTTTCCTGTTTAACTGTTTTAAAAATATAGTATCAATTATTTGATTCTTTCGATGGATTACCTAGAAATAACAGTGGATTATATCCTGAAAATTTCACTGTTTTGAACAGTGAAATTATCAGGACAAGAGTGAAACTTGAACCCGACCCAAATCCGGCCCTACGTTATAATCTGTTTGGAGCGTTAATTGTGTTGGGTTTTACGCAAGAAATGACGTCATAAATATCGTCATTCACGCGAGATAGTTCCGCCAACGTCTTTGACGTCTTTTGTTAATTGCTGGCCTTTAAAGCATTAAATAAAAAGAAAAATGTTTGCTTTGGTGAAAGTTCGGTGTGTAATTTCATTCGTGAACATAAAACGATGCAATTTCACTCGTGGCTTCGCCACTCGTGACAGTTTCAGTTTTTATGTACACTTAGTGGAATTATTATTCGATCTTACACTAAAACAAACAATTATCCTCTATTTCTCAATCAATTATTTCATGTTAAAGAGAAATATTTATTAATTATAACGTTTGTATTCAGTTCATCCATGCTTTCGATTAAAATATAATGAATGCTAGATGATAGAAGATAGAAATGCATTCTTTTATAAACATATTTATTGAGCTCTGTTATAAATATACATCATATCAATTCATTTCAAATAATATCAAGTCTTACATTTAAGTTCTTCATTGGGAATACATATAGACAACATGGAAAATACCAGAGATCTACATGACATACATGGCATATTTGTTAATATCTTTAAGAAGATCATACTTTCTTCATTTGTAGGCATACTTAATCTATCTTTTCATTCTATACTCTTCCAGTCGTCGGAACGTAGTAGTCTTGTATAATAATGAACAGATATTTTCTTTATCATACATATAAAATAAAAACGACAATAAAACTTCATCAATGCCTTATTAAAGTTGTGTTGACCATGTCCAAAATAATGATAGTAATAAATATTATAGCAACTGACGTCAAATAGATAAAGTGTGTTTTAGTCACATTGTTAAATTACGGTTTTTCGTGAGATATTTCAAAGACACGCATGAAAAAAATATTTAAGGAATCCTAAAGATAGAACACTATGTATATCTATGATTAACAATTACCTAGTATAATTCGGTTATTAGACGTGTAAAATATACCTGGATGAATGTATCAAGTTCATTCGACCACGTGGTCAAATATGAACTCCGTGACGAGCAACGACAATCATTATCTTTAATAAACCCCAAATTTCTTATCAAAGACACCCTCTACATATACACGAGAAGTAAAAGTTTCACTGTTGACAAAAAGACGTGTTTAAACTAAGGTCTTGCTAAATTGCGAATGCATGTTTTTACTGTATAACTGAAACTGTGAAGACCCTGTTTCAGATATTCCCGAATCTCTTTAAATACTTGAATAATTAATCAGTAAGTTAAGATGTACCTGGAAGCGTTCTTAGCGATGGAATTACAATCTACATGATTTTTGTTCTAGATGAAAATGGTTATACAGTAACACCTCCGCCTCCGCCAACTGGATCAACCGAAGTGACATCACGGTATACATCCGTAACATCTCAGCCTCCAGGTAATGCTGCTTGTTAGGAGGTTTAAGATCTTACACATTAGGGGTTGTTTTAGTAGCGACTTGACTGCGCATAAGGCCTATAGTGTTAACCTTTTAGAAGCATCTGAAAGAGAACGCAGAATTATATAAATCTTGCTCAAGCAAAGGCATATGTTCAACCTGATCTGACATTTAACTGGTCTAGCGTGGTGTCAGCGGGTGTATTTGTAAATCACAAAATTGCATTTTAGAACACAAAAGTGTATGATATAAAATTTTGTTGAATGTATCATAAAAAGTTTTATTTTCTTTATTTGAGAGACGGTTCCATAAGGCCGGTTGTTATGTACAGATAGCCTCTGAGATTTAATCATGATCTGTTTTGAAATTTTAACACGTGGATATGCTGATTATATTTTGCTTTACTGAATAAAACGGTTTTATCGTTTCAAACGGTTGATGTAAATATAGTTACGGGATCATAAGCGTGACTTCACAATGAGAGCAAGTAACCGAACTTCCTATTGTGTTTGGCAAAAAAAGATAGTTTTGTGTTCGTTTTATTAACTATAGTGAAAAACAACAGCAAAATGTTAATGATTTTTTTTTCAAGAAATAGAGAAGATGGATATCAATAAATACCCTTTCATGTTTTTCCATACTCAATCTGTTCAAAGAGACATAACGGTGAAAAAAGTATTAAGACGATACAAAATAGTTCATTTGTAAAAGGATATATGTAAATTTACTATTTTGGTTTCTCAAGCTTTTGTACGATTTTTTAAACCTTGTTAATGATCAAAATAA
>JAIFHC010000372.1:0-50000 GCA_021229015.1 Solen grandis | reverse complement strand
TTATGGAATATGATATTAATGTCAACAGGCAGTCCTATAGTTTACTAGGGAATATCATTCTCTCTGATTGTCTTTTCAATATCTAGTACACTCTTTAGATTCCAGTTGATATCCTTGAATGAATTAAATTGTAACATGACACGTTTTTGTATTTATATTTTGGTACCATAAGCGCACGCGTGCGATCTAATTTTTATTTATGTTTTTAGCATATTCTATTTTTCTCATGCCTGGTACGAATCTTATTCATTGTTTTTCACACCTTCTGATTAACATTGTATATGGCCCGATTATTCACCCAGCTTGTGTTTTGATTTTTGCCCTGTCTAGTGCGTCGACGTAAATAGTCATGGTTTTGTGGTATGATTGCACGAGATAGACAGTGAAAGGGGTGGGCTTTGGTAGCAGACGTTTGTCCATCTGGCATTGATTAAAAGGCATCAAATGGTGTTACTATATTTCGGAAGTACCTACCTAAACGGAAATGGAAAAAAATCAATTTCCGTTAACATCGAAGTTTCTTGGTAAAGTCCATGCAAAATTCTAAAGAAATTGTATAGAGCTAGAATTAGTAAATGTTGCTGTTGCAGTAGCAGTAGTATCACCAAAAAGTTCAGTTTTGGTAATGTGTATTCACAGTTTTGCTAAATTACCTCAGTTGTATATTACAACTCTTACACAAGGCTGCAGGAGTTATTTCCCCTATCGTCTCCTTGACAACCGAATTAAAGTGAAACAAACAAATGTCAAATAATTAGCGAAATACATTGAAATTAAAGATTACAGGCCACTGCTTTATCTCAGATATGAGCTTTCATGCTCATGGCCTGTCAACGCTTATATTGACGGAGATACAAATAAATACAGAAAATAGATAATTATATTTAAAAAAAATAGCATTAAAGTATTCGCGTAAAGCAGATTCTTTCTTTTTTTCTTTTCTTAAACAAATATATATACAGAGATGTAAATACCTTAATGTAGCTTCGTGATATATATAATGGTATACTAGATCTGCTTGAACAGTAGGAATTTGAATCTGAAGAAGTTGACAACACCCCTGACACATGAAGCATGATGTAGACACCTAGTGTAAGCAGCTATCCCATGCTCTAGGGGGGCAAAACAACTGAGAGGCGCATGTCTCGTTCAGGAACAAAATTTCTATCCTTATATTTGTTAAAAAACTGAGACATCCTGTTAGGTTTTAAAATGGAATCGTTGCCCTTGAACAAGGTTTCTTATTTCATAAAAGGCAGGGGTATACATACAAGGGTGACATTGTGGTCGATACGGGCGTATATATCATGAAAAATGACTTAATTTATGACCTGACCCTGGCTTAGATATACTTCGGCAAGTGTTTATCACTCCACTACAAAATTCCACATCTGTTGAGAGTCTTGCGATAGTTTGGAAGTCATTTGCATGCCCAAGTTCACCCGTAACTTTTTTCATCAATGTAATCTATAGGTTGCCTTCTCCTCTGAACTCACCTCGCATACTTCACTGTGTCATATCTATTTAAGTCTGCGACGAGCTGATATCAGTCATAGAATTTACCGATATCAGCTGCCCATTTCACCTACAAGCTTTCACATTTGGGCCTTAAAGAATGGCCATATCAAATCTATTTGTCTGGCACGTTTCATAACCCAGAGTAACATTACCTATATATCGGACGTGATAGATCCCTGGTGTTTGTGTCAGGTAAAACTGACCGGAGGTGCCATGACATGAGGGCAAGATAAATACCGAGAGTGTCCGAAATGTCAACCAAAGGTGATATAAGACGTCACAAGTCCTTTCTGTAAAAAGCAGCCGGCGCCCCTACGAAGTCTGAACCTTTTAAAACCAATAAATCAATGCAAAGATTTCTTTTCGATGCCGAACATTTCACAATGGTATTAATTTTGATATACACATATCATACTTAAAATATACCGTTCTTATCTATTTTCACACAGCCATCGTTAAATTAATATAATTCATTCGGAATGATTATGTGGGCTTCGCAGATACATAATCTTAACATAACCACACACACATGTAACATACGTAAAATAAATACAGTTGGTGCGCTTTAAAAAAACAACAAAAAACCCAACCCCCAAAACAAACAAACAACAACAACAACACCCCACCCCCAAACAAAATACCCCCCCCCTAAAAAAACCCAAGAAAAAACAAACAAAACATTTAAGACATTTAAACCAGATTCATAAATGGACAAAAACACTGATTATCATATTTGTTAATCTATCAAATGTCATTTTGAAAGCAAGGGAAATTGATTTTCAATTCCAACAGATTTAATTGACAATTAACAACAATTTATTTCACAATACTGTAGAACAGAACAGAACAGAATTTTATTGGCATAAAATATCATATACACATTTATAGCTATAAATAGACATAGATGCATGCGTAATTAATAAATAATAATGTAACAGGAACATTTTCAGAGAAGTATATATGTATCCATTGAAATTATAATTATAATTACAAAGTACGAGTCTCCAAGATTTATCTGCAAATATAAATATATTAAACAATGAAATTTGATTTTGAATATTAAGTCATATAAATAGATTTATGACTAAAAAAACTATTAGCTATGGTATATAGAAAACTACATGAATAATATCTCAAACATTTACCTGTAAATGAATGAGATGGTGAAGCAATATTTTATAAACGAAGTCTCTTTTTCCAGCATAAACGCTAACAAAGACTAAATAGAGACAGGTGTTGTATGGCACAACATTTCTTTGCAACATAAATTATGTGCATCGTCAGACTGATCTATTATATACAGAAGGAGGAAAAAAAAGAGTAAAATATAGACTGAATATATTTACGTTTATACTTTGTTATTTGTTTTCTTCTGATTAATAGTAATACGTAAACATATATAGAGATTTTGTGTTTGAAATATCACAGCTATTGTGTCATGTATATGAGATTTGCCAAATAAAATGAGTTTGAGTGTGTATGTTTGCATACTCGTTATTAAGAAGAAATGGTGACACTTGATACATAGTGAAATCTGTGTCCACTCCCTCCAAGAACACTCTAACATTTCATTATGATCTATTTGAGTTTCTCTTTATTAGATACGTACGCGAATTTAAGGCGTATCCTTTTATTCATATAATTCCCCACCGAGGAGGTCACCGTGACCAAGTGGCTGACTAACTATCACATAGCCCCTCCCTTTCGTGGGTTGGAGTCTCGACCCTATTGGATGTTTCATGTGAGGAAGCCTTCCAGCTGGCTTATGATATGTCCGTTGTTCGTTCCGGGTATCCATTGTGCATTCGGGGTCTCCCCCTACACATGCTAAGCAGGACGTCTCTATATTATCAAAACGATTAACCCCGAAAGAAAACTTTGACCCATCTCGACGGTCGACAGTTCCTGGATTGTGTATCGGTATTTTGCTTCAGAAACCTTATCCTAGCTTGATCCAGACTTACAGCACTCGGACGTACAGACATGTATCCTAATAAATGGAACCTTTCCCACACCAAAACAAACTCTATTTCTAACTGCAAGCACAATACTTTTCAGCATGGCAGACAGATTCATAAAAACTGTAATAACCAAACCATACGTGTTGCATGTTTTTCACTTTCCATCAAACTTACTCAGCATCGTAGTGGGAACGAATTTACAGAGAAAAACTTTAAAAGTTAAACATATCTATCTATGTCAACTTGGTTTAAATACTTTGTGAATTATTTGAATTTTTAAGTACATGTGTAGAATATAAGAGCAAGACATAAAAAAGTGATCTGTCAGAAAAAGCGACACACTTGTGATTTGTTTGCCGAATCAGATGTAGCATAAGACCTTTTTAACAGTGGTGCACATAATGATAATTCGATGACTTGTTGATTTGTTGTCAAGGTGTTACTGGGTGTGGTTTCATGCAATTTTCATGAAAATTCCGAACGACCCTGCTACAGCGAGGCAGCCCAACACCTGTAAATGAACATGTAAATGTAACGTCAGTTGGACGATAGACCCAAGGGCAGACACAGACAAAAAACATTCGTTTACGAGTATTTGTAACAAGGGTTCGGACCAAGCGCGAACTGTTCACTCTCTGGAAGATGATATTGAAGCTAGATCATCACCTGTTCACTATTCACAGTTGTTCCGCATATTAGAAATATTTCAGGTGTATTCGTTTCCAAAGTGAACGTGTTCTTTTTAAGTAAATGCCTGATTACCATTTTGACGGACATAAGTTTATTAGTCACAAATGCCCGTATATGACCCCGCCCAGGTATCACAATTGTTGCGGATACACAATGCTTCCTTATATGGCGATACATTTCTTACAGCAGCAATGGTTCACTATTATATCGGACCCATACGGAGACGTTCCACGTGTCGTCTGCTATGCTCGTACCCTGAGAACCCCCGCCCTGCACCCAGATGTCCTCGGGCATGAACAATATGCATTGTTTCCGTTTCCCATTATGTAACATTGTTACATACATTGGCATGTGGATGTTGCCAGTAATTACAGAAGAACCCTGTGGTGACGGAAAAACGAGAACTCGTGAAATAAAGGTCGTGTTGGGTCTATATTTATTAAAAGACATTCCCATGCATTCAGTAACCCAACTATTAATCTAGGTGTAAATATTTTACAGTGTTGTTCAGTTATAGACAATTCCATGCATTGTAGACTTTGATATATGGGCATACATTCTTTTTTAACCCTTTCCCTCATATAGACTCATTTTAACCCCTTTCCTCATATAGACTCATTTAACCCTTTCCCTCATATAGACTCATTTAACCCTTTCCCTCATATAGACTCATTTTGACGCACTCAGTAGGTACCACATAAAGCCTGATCTGCAGAAAACCACAGTTAAACCTTACCAAATTTAATTACAAAATCCTCATTTCCAGACCACTGAGGAGCAGCGAACAGCATAAAACCTGATCAGCCTGCGAGTTACTCGCAGGCTGATCTGGTTTTATGTTGTTCGCATACGTCTTTTCATGGTTTCCTCCATGAGGGAAAGGATTAAAGGTCGGATGGACAATCTGAAAAAAAGTCCAAGATTATGAAATTACCATCATATTTGACTGAGTTTGTATAAAGTGTATGCTTAATACTATATATGTAGAGGCCATGTTGTCGGTACACGGGACTGTCCGGCAGTACCCCTGACCTGGCAGACTCCCTCACATGAACATTCAGCTGGAAACGAATTCACTGCGGCGAGGGCAAAATGACAGCATAAACCCCTGTTCTATTTAGTTAGGTATATTTTTATAGGACGTCATTTCTCGTCGTTGTCCGATAGCCCGCACGACGCCTGATATTTATCACTATTTATTTCTTTTTCAAACATTACATATTGCAATAATCAAATCCTGAAACTGTTAGCCAGAAGACATCTTCCCTATTAAAATTAAACCTGCGCAAAAAGAACGACAAATGATCTGTCGAAGACTAAAGCTTTCAATATTTTTTTTCGATTACCCCCTCACGTGCTTTATAATTATCTAACAAATTATAAGTAATGCAACTTCATGCATACATTATGAGATCGAAGAAAAATAAATGGATTCCACATAGAATATTATCACAAATACACCTATGTTTTGGGTAACTCAATAGTTTTCCTTAATTATAAACTACCTCATATTCTTATGTTTCTTTCACTTTCAAATCGCTCGATGTAACTCGAGTTCGTACAACATTATAATGATTCGTCTTATCTACAAAATGTATATTTATTTGATAGAGCGATGATTGGAAAGTGCTATTCAGCTTTTTAAAAATTATCGCTTTAATTAATTGCGTGAATAGATTTACTAAATCATTTTATAATATTAGAGAAATCAGAGACAAAACACTAGAGACATGCAACTTTACACGCGCATTCTGATTAAAATCGATTGGATGCACGTGGAAATTAACAGAATTATCCATTTTTAGCCAGTAAAGTATTCCGGAGATACAAAAACTTCTTAATTTCTGATATATTAAGATTTAATCTTAAACGCTCAAACATCTAAGAAAATGTATTTATTTTGTTTCCTATCCCTGTACAACTAAATGGAAAGTACCTACCGAAACTGACCTGTTAATATTCTTTACTCATTCTTAAAATACAACAGATACATTGTCATTTATATATGAGGGAAAACATGTGTATGTTATACAATGTATACAATACATGAGAATATTTAGTTTTGTTGATGTATCATAATAAATATTTAATTCATTTTTATGTAGTCTCTATTAGCCTTACGTACTCGATTCTGTCTGTAGGTAGAATGAATCTATGGGTTGTTTTAAACACACTGTAATAACATTTCTGACCTTCTTCAAAGTGTCAAATATGTCAAGGCTTGCTTTTATGCAAGGTTGGCCGCTAAACACAATCCGGCTAACTTTACACACCTAGGCTAACATCACACAACCAGGCTAACTTTACATATCTTAGCTAACCTCCCACAACCAGGCTAACTTTACACACTTAGGCTAACATCACACAACCAGACTAACTTAACACACCTATGCTTACATCACACAACCAGGCTAACTTTACACACCTAGGCTAACATCACACAACCAGGCTAACTTTACACACCTAGGCTAACATCACACAACCAGACTAACTATACACACCTAGGCTAACATCACACAACCAGGCTAACTTTACACACTTAGGCTACCATCACACAACCAGGCTAACTTTACACACCTATGCTAACATCACACAACCAGGCTAACTTTACACACTTGGCTAACATCACACAACCAGGCTAACTTTACACACCTATGCTAACATCACACAACCAGGCTAACTTTACACACCTTGGCTAACGTCACACAAACAGGCTAACTTAACACACCTAGGCTAACATCACACAACCAGGCTAATACATGTATTACACAACTTGGCTAAAATCACACAACCAGGCTAACTTTGCACACCTATGCTAACATCACACAACCATGTTAACTTTTCACACCTAGGCTAACATCACACAACCAGGTTAACTTTACACACTTAGGCTACCATCACACAACCAGGTTAACTTTACACACCTAGGCTTACATCACACAACCAGGCTAACTTTACACACCTATGCTAACACCACACAACCAGGCTAACTTTACACACCTTGGCTAACATCACATAACCAGGTTAACTTTACACACCTTGACTAACATCACATAACCAGGCTAACTTTACACACTTAGGCTAACAATACACAACCAGGCTAACTTTACACACCTTGGCTAACATCACACAAGCAGGCTAACTTTACACACCTCGGCTAACATCACACAACCAGGCTAATGCATGCATTACACAACTTGGCTAAAATCACACAACCAGGCTAACTTCACGCAACCAGGCTAACTTCACACAAGCTTCATGCAACCAGGCCTCACTCAACCAGGCCGCTATCTTCACACAACCAGACCGCTAACTTCGCTAACACAAATATATTAAGTATATCATGTTTATCACATTTTAAAATACATCTACGTATTTCTAAACGATATATGAGGTCGTCATTTCTATAGCTATTTATATTTTTCAGATATAACCTATTAAAATTCATATTTTTTTTAATTCGTTGAACTAAATTATAAGTTAGATCCAGGGGGGAACGTTGCAGGTTAAGTTTTAATTCGCGCAAGTGAAAATAACGATAAAGATTGATATCAGGACCTATGAGGATATTCTTGTATTAATGAAAACCTCTCTCATAAAGGGATGTGTGACGCAGCAACATTCCTACATTTCCTTAGAGGACATTATGTTGATAAAATGGTGATAAAATATTGCCTTTGTGCTCATGTTTAGAATTTAGAAAACACCCGTTAGGACGGCTGGTGCGTTATAATGCACCTTTATATTAAGTTTGGT
Organism: Solen grandis; assembly: GCA_021229015.1. NCBI lineage: Eukaryota > Metazoa > Mollusca > Bivalvia > Adapedonta > Solenidae > Solen > Solen grandis. The sequence continues at coordinate 42,075 of JAIFHC010000372.1, read as the reverse complement.
GAAATCCGAGATATTGAAATACGTCCTTTCATACGGTAATACGAAGTCGTGAAAGAATTGCCATATAAACTAGGATACGTATAAATATATCCTGGATGATATATGTTACCAAGTGACGTAGGTATATTCGACAATACGTGATGCTGTGAACATCCGTTACAAAACAACGGGGATTTCTTATTCACCAGCAGGGTGTCGTCTGACATGACAGTCTCGAAATTCATGCAAATTGATAGACTCTGTACAAGTAGCTAGGTGAAAAATACAGGATACCTGAATGACTTTGGATGTAGCAACTGCCTGCTGGGAACGGGAAGTCCATGGCGCTATTTAGAACGGCCGTAGTGTCCTGTATATAGTGACCACTATAACTTAGACAGACATCCCACATTCTATATATCTGAAGGTCAGACATTGAATAATTGTTAAATATTCAGTTATTATCCGTCTGGGAAATATTCCAGACATCGATATAGAACTAAACAAAGACAACAAGGGAAACTTTGCAAACCACCACGGTACATATAGTGACACGTGTATCAACGGGGAACGGACCTTGGTATAACATCATCAGCTGTAAAACAAATGATCTTAATTTATGAACAGCGTTTCGGCGGCTATAGAGCTGGGCTCATACTAAATTGTAGTTAAGTATTTGCAAAGCCAGTTAAGTAATTTTGGACTAAACGGAGCGTCGAAGAATCGCAAATATCGGACTAAGTCTGATGTAGTTCTTCCGTGGGAGACCACCAAGTGACTCTCTTTGATCCCCGAGAACCCGGGTGGCTCTTTGACCTTCCATGGCAATTTAATGTGAAATAAGATATCTAGCCTGACCGACTTAGGTGCTGTTTTTCCTTCCTTGACTATAATTATTTATATTTCAAACCATTTACATCGGATTTGAAATACGGACATGGTTATATAATGGCTTAGCTGTAAAGACTCTTCACAAGAGAAATATATATGTAAACTTTATCTATTTACTTATTATAGTTCATTACTGCCGGAAAATATTGACTACTATAACAATACGTGTACAAGACTCAAATAACGTGAATACAACTGATCTGCTTGGGTTTGACCCACTTACACCGACCGCTATCACAACTTGTGCTTATTGGCAGAGCAAGGCTTTAAATTCTTCATTAAACACTTCATGTGAAGACTTAACGGCATATTCAAATATTTCACTAAGATATGTAAAATATTCTTTGACTTCATTTACCTCAAGATTGATGTCACTAACCATAAAGTAGCTGCGAACAGTTGCGTTAATCTCGCATTAGTTCGAGTGAGTGAAATCGGTTCCATTTGAATACTATCAAAGTGGAATTGAAAAACCTACACCCGTACTTATCATTGATAAAGAAGGCCATTAAGGGCAGTATAGCACTGTTCAAATAAAATAGTTTGGATTAAAATTGATAAAAAAGCTCGCCTGATATGCCTATAACGTGTCGAAATCAGTCCGGATAAGCAAGTTCCGATATCATTGATATGGAATGCAACTCAAATTTTCATGACGTACAACGTCTGTGATAAATGTCCTATTTATGAGTCCAGATTTTTCTGTCAATTTGTTTTCTTGATTTGAATTCAATAAAGCGAATAGGGCAATGTACCCGTCTCAATGCAAGGCTATATTTATCCTTTTTCTAAATGAAAGTGATTTAAATTGAAAGGAAACGAGCCCTAGATTAAAGTTGTCTTCATTCAACTATTATGCAATGAATAGTGCTCAAAATTATCGGGTGTCACCTTTTCCCAATTCTTTATTAAAATGAGACCACAATCCTCATCAGCATAAGTACAAATGGTAAAAAAACATGAGTGTGCAATTTTGCTGGCTCGTCTCTGAATATGTTTGATATATATATATTATATGTTCTTGGCATAGGAAGATATCTCTTGTTTATTGACAATATGGGAAACATAAAACGAGATTGTTTATGATGAAATAAATACAGAAATTCGATCACGTTGTAAATGAAGAACAAATTTCACAGACATGAAGCTAATAAACGCTCCACACCTGTTAGGCATAGATTATTAATTTTTATTCTGAGCAGGTTCTAAACGTTTCCCCCCAGTCTTTATCCATAAGAAACGTGTGAATAAAAAAAAAGGTAAGAATTTCGTCACTTTTGTGTGATAAAGTCGATGATCTTTTTTCTGAAGTTGCAGATTCAATACATACTGTGGGATATGTTCCTAATCTTAATTACTTGCTCTACCCACGAGGGACTCTAGACACTATTTGCGTATATATAGAGTTAAGTCACCACGTATATGGGATAACAAGGGATTGAAGTGGTTTGAATAAAGGAGAATATATGACTTGGGTAATATACAATGTTTAAGGAGGCATACTTGAATGACACCTATATGCCATACATAAATATCACTATCGTATAATTGACGTAATTCTATTACTTTTATTCAGGTCTAAGTTTTAGAAAACAAATTACAATGGGTGTGTCAGCAGTTTTCAACATGCAGGTTACATACACGGGTAAATACCTTATGGTTTACTAACGATATCAAACAACATTGCGCTAAGGTTAACATGGCCGTCTAATACTAGTATGCACCTCATAAGACCTTCACTTTTCTTTTTTCTGTCTCTGTTGGTATTGCCGTCATTTGACGTGCTTTTGCAACTCAACGTTATTATTTTTTTCTTTTTGTATTAAAATATTATAATCTAAACTAATTGTCAAAGAAACCAGACTTGGTGTTTTCGAAAAAAAGGGCATTTTACTCAAGGACGATTTTCATGTTCAAACTTCAAGTAAGCACATTTAGACAAATTAAGAATTTAAGTATGACATTTCAGTTTGATTCATACTAAGTATTTTCGATAACTGGGACCAGAAGAGAAATGACACCAGCATTCGATCATTGTCTGATTACAGAATGTACGTCAATATGGAATCGTTAAAATAGCTATCTTAGATAACATTTTGTATGCCATAACTTTGTACATGCAATACTCGTTATTAATGTAACATTCCGCCATTTAATTAACGTAAGTCCTAACTGTACTTGTAAGAATCATATTTATTATATATTCACCAATGTTCTTTTTGCACCATAAATGTTAATTTATATTGTATAAGGTGATTTATAGGCCCGTTAGGCCGGGTGTATATTTCTTTTGTATATGATTTATGTTAAATACATGTACACAATTATAAAATTGGCCAAAGAGAAAGTCTTTAGAGTATATGAATGCATTCGAAATAAGCTCAGAAAAGAATCCAACGTCCTTGTTTAACAAAATATCAATAAAAACTTGCTGATTAACAATTTTGATATGTTACGATACCTTAATTAGGGAAACAGGAACAATGACATACGCGCTTAAATAACTAAATATTACTTGGTTGGTTGAGGTGGGGCTTGCTGTATTGTCAAGAAAGTCACCAGAGTTAGTGATTGCTGTGCTGACTTAACTTCTGCTCCACCGACTGGTCAGTAAGCACACCCCGGAATGATAAACCAAGCACTCCTCATGTACTTACAGACTATAATCATTAGAATTATCATGAAACAGTCAACACAATGGTAAGAATTGAATTCTTGTGCGGCTTACTTTGACAGACAAAAAGTATGTTTTCGTAAACTATGTCAAAGTGAAGACAAATATTACTTAATCCGCATGGGAGGTTCACACAAGGGCCAGAATTCTATTCATTCAGAAAATACTTCAAGACTAGCAATTAAGTCGCTAAAAAGCTCTTCTTCTGTAAGCTTTAGATTAGTAAACTCGAATTAGATTCAAAATTGGGAGGTTCGGCTTGCAAAGAGTTTGTACTTGATATTCCTCAGTGCAAACAACCGGTTCTTCTTAGAAACAGTCAAGGGCAACTTGATTACTATGGACAAAATATATTTATCTAAGGGACTTAAATGTTAATTTAGGAAACATATCTACAGCGAGCCATACTTGCGGCGCCATTGCAAGAAACAGCTGACCGGTGCTCGTTTGAACGTCCAACATTCTGCGGGTTCCAGCTGTCTTTTAATTAGTGTCAACATATTTTCTGGAAGAAAATAATACCCTGCTACACAATAGCAATTGTTCCAGAGACGACACAGTATTCGATAAACATACAATACCAAGAAACCTTGGGTCTTATTGTAAATCGATGTACTAGGGCCGGTTTGACTAGCCTGTCTGGAGGGATGTAAATGTCACAAACGGCAATCGAAATTCTTGAGAATGATTTAATTATGGCATTCGTTTAGTTTACTTACCTTGCTGTCGCCTTCTACGGAGGCCGGGCAATAAACCAGCACGACCCAACCCCAGAAGGTATGGCCACCTTTCACTTGTGGTGTTTAATCAATATTGACTCAATTCACTACGTATGTCTTATATCTGTAAATGTGCACATACAAACACACCCTTACAGGTCAAAGGTTATCAAAGGAATGTCAACAGATCGAAAATACCTATATTTACATACATTGATCCCCGGTTGCTATTTCTAATTTAAACTTATAATCGATATCAAGCCTTGATAATGTAGGGTGCGATGCTTTACAAATTCTTAATAAGACGATTTGAGACTACAGTCACAGGAAGGTCCGGAGTGATTGGTAAAACCATTCTACATTAGATACAAGCGGACAAAGCCGGTCAGCAGGATAAATCAAATAAAACATTTCGCAGATATACTATCTAAAACAGTGGGAATAATTCAAGTAAACACATTTAATTAAAGTAAATGCACAATTAATGTACATACTGTTACATCAGTCAATTTTGATTTATTCAAAGAAAAAAACTAATTCAAGTTTTACACGTATTAAACTCCCTGGCTAATATCTAATAAAGCACTTAAAGGCTATCAAAAAGATTGTTTAAATCAATTTTAAATTTGAAAACTATTTTATTATCAAAACGGTGCATATTTATAAAGTACATGTATTATTAAAGAAGTGAAATGTGACTTAAAGCAGGAAAATGGAAATAGCTCTTTGATAATGATTATCTCTTCCTCCAGGGGTTTATAAAACAAAACGAGTCAGGCATATAAATGAACATTATAATAGTCAACATAATCGCTTGTTTCAATTTAGTAAATTGATTTTACAGAGTAAATATCCGCCGTTGTTTCAAACCCGGCGAGGTTGTTATCACTTAATAACAAAATAAACAAATCTCACATTGCAGACAATATATATATCTCGGGCTATTTGAATGTAAACATAAGCCAAGTAAATTAGTTTTGTTCAAAATCACGTGTTTCCTTAAAATAAATGCATGCAAGCGACGGAAATTAAAAAGTATTCAAGAAGCTTCTTCCGGTCTGCTGTAAAAATCTATTAATATTTTTTTTTCAGTATAGAGGAATTACTTCTGTAAACATGACGAATCTGGCACAATTCAATCAACACTTTGATTTTTTCATTATCAATTAAAGATGTTTTCATTGGACAATAAGTGATTACAGAAAAATAAAAGTTAAATCCATAACAAAGTGTCATTTTAGGGGTAGGGGTTGTATTTACGAAGCCAAAATAAGTTATTTTTGATACAGACTATTTTTGCGTTTTTACTCCAAAAGTTTATTAAAAATAGTGGAAGATATTTGTTCCAATTATTTGCTTAGAAACAGTGTAAATAGTTTAGAAAATACAGGATTCAAATTAAGTTGCTTCGTGACAACCAGAAAGCTGGGTGTTTGAAAAAGGCGTGCACTTTGCACTGGTGACCGCTAAGACACGTTTATCACAATCCAAGAGTTGTTTAAAATATCGCAACTCTCTTATTTAACACCTTAATTTAATACAACAGTGTACTTGTATTAAAGATAAATTGGATTGACAGGATTGTTTGTTTCGAACTTACCCTTGTATTGTGTTCTTAGAAATTCAATATGAAGCCTACACTCCAGGTGAGTACAATGATAACAGAAGATGTGGGTGTGACAGGACAGAAAAGGTATTGTATTCAGATTTGCACCATGTACATCGTCTCAACACATAATGGAAACAATAATGGCCACGTGCATTACACACAGTAAAACATAAAAAACAATAAGCAAAGAGATTGCTTGTATTAGCAGTATTAAGTGTTCATTTTTTAATAGCAAGAGCTTCATTAAAATATATAGAGCAAGTTTAATGAGTATTTGTTTAAGTTTTATCCCGAGATAGAGTTTTGAGAGAACAGGGCTTTGATGCTATACTTCGACTATCTTTTAAATCTGCATAAAAATGAGAATATGATGTACATTATACGTATATTAATATGTTTGATAGAGTTCAACACTAATTTTGGAAGTACAGTAAAACTGCGACTTTGCGAGGACAGGTGTTGGAAAATGAAATGATCGGATAATCGCAAGTCTCGGACTACTGCAAGTTTCGGAAAGAACATGAACATTTGTGTCCGCCAACTTTACAGAATTTAGCTTCATTTCTTATTTCATTAAAGCAATAGTTACGATCATAGACTTAATTTAACTTCAGGTGGGTTTTGATGAAATACATAAGCAGCATAGCATACACACAGCACTGATTTCTCAGACAAAATCTTCCCAAAGGAATGGGCAGAATAAGAGAAGCAAACCCCCTTTTTTATCTAATATAAATATTTTATTATCGCTGTTCAGTTCCTAAAATGATGAAGAAATCACTTTAAGATTGAGAAAACATCTGGTCATTTTTTTCCCCTTAATTTCAAATTTTGAGTACATACGATTTTGAGGGATCAAGCCTAATGATCGGGGGCCTACAAATCTAAAAGTTAATAAAATGAAGCTTGAGATGTTGAATGCTCACGCCGAGCACATTTCAAGACACATTAATTTACAGCGGTATATATTCGTATAAAGACTGAAGGAAAACTTATGTTCCTATGTATTTCATATCACTCCTTTCAATGTTTCCTAGAAGTATGCTTCTTTTTCGAAAAATGAAACAGGGAGACAGAAAAGGAAAGGCAATTTAGATATTTGACTCAAGAAGTACTTAACTAGAACTAGACTGGGCTATAATAATATAAAAAATCAAGGTTCCAGCCATGTTGTATTATAAAGCAAAGACTCAAACAATTCAGGATTCAGTTGTTATTAATTTTCTTGTAGAGGTGTTGAAACATAGCTTAAAAGCCCGAATATATGAGCAATAAAATGTCCAGCTACGTATTATTACCGATATAAGACATTCTTTCGTTGGGAATTTAAACTACCGTGACTCAATAACTGCTCTCTAATAGTTTTCCAATATCGATATAAGGCTGCTTTATAATGATAGGTTCTCACGTCGTGAAATCCCACGTTAATTAAATGAAACCACATTCTGCCTGGTTAAAGAATGGTACATTTTTTTCATAGAAAAATGTTTGCATTTATATGTCACCTCGAATAGTCTGATCATAATTTTCTCATGAGAACATGTTATTTCTTTTCAAATTACACAATTCGTCATCTCATAATAATAAACACAATGTACTTACTGTTGTGTCTTACAACTTACGCTCGGCAGAATATGTTAGAAACAGGATCGTACCAGTAGGTCAAGTCAGTCCGCACAACCACCCTCCCCCCCCCCCCCACACACACCACAAGAGAGAGAGAGAGAGAGAGAGAGAGAGAGAGAGAGAGCTGAAAGATTGTCATAATATCTACCCATAAGTTCCGTGAGCTAGCCCCTGGAAACCTTTTAAGGCAGAACATTTTTTTCTACCTGATCTAGATTTCCAGTAGTTGAACATGAACTGGAGAACGGACAGGTCGGATAGCAGGGGAAATGATGGGAAAGTTATACAGGTTTTCTGAAAGTGCTTGATACCTGTAATTTCTGTAACAGTATTTTATTCCTCCGGAACGTCGAGAGTTTCTATACGGGAATAAAAATAAAACGATATATGTACGTGTTAAGGTGTGTTGTTTGCTAAGGTAAGCGTCCCACTGAAGTATTTCAATCATTTGAGGACTTATGTCTACGTATGTCAATGACATATATATAGTGATGTGTCAATGCGATGTCGCGCAGTAGACTGATGGCAAAATACCACACCCAGTCACTTTATTCTGATACTTGGTCAATTAGTCCTGAACATACTCTTCTATGCTGAGTACCATGCACAAGGCAGTTTGTAACGACTATGGCATGTTGCGGTCAGGGATCGAACCCACGTACTCCCATTTGGATACATGTACATTTTAAAGGGAAACAATTAGCTGTCGTCAGAGCGACAGTATTTCATTCTATATAGGAGTCGAGCTAATTACTTACGGAGGAAGATCCCATATGTACAGACGACACAGATCTACTGTGCTTCCTCCAACGAAAAATGAGGGTGACCAGACATGGGCTCGAACCCACAGCGGTGAAGGATGAAGTGATAGCACGTCTGGGACTGTTACCACGCGGCCACGGAGTTCCCCATTGAAAGATTGGTATTGGTTTTAAGATAGATTTGCACACGGATGAGTATATTTGCTGTTGTTTTCATTATGTGTACATTTGCAATAATTAAACCAATGCTGAAGGGCGCCGTAGAAGGTTGAAAGTTCGTCTGATCGTTCACAATGTTACAGTCTAAAGTTTACAATTAAAATCTAAAAAAGGGAGCTATCTGCTGGCTGATCTGGTTTAATATCAGGCGTATATTTAATATTTCTATTGTCTATATTAAAGGTTTATTCAGTCCATATAAGTTGATATAATTATGTTCCGTCTGACGGTTTAATGTATCTACTTGTACGAAGGTTAAGCAGGTAACCTAAATGAGGTCGATACAATTCTTCAACAATTATCGAAATTATGACCAAAATATTACCAATTTAAATGTTGCATTCAACTGTCACAAACAATAGTGTATTCATTACTCGAAATGAAGATAAATTGGAATATAATATCAGAGCTAGACCGAGCACACGGCGCTATCGCTTCGAAGTATTGGATCACTGCATGCCTTCTAATGAGCGAATGATATAGATAAATATACGTATACCTATATCAAAAATGCCAATCGTGTTCGAACACATACAATTCCATTCAGCTATTACTAGTATTCAAATGAGACTGAGCTGGCTCGCAGACGATTGGCTGTCGGAATTGGACCACGTGATACATGCAAATTTTTCCCGCTACAGACTCGCGATTGGCAGAGTTTACAAGTGAGACACGGAACATGCCGATGCAAGTTTCATTGTACCGTATAGGTAATAGGTATTCGCGGAGTTCAATAAAGTATACTTATTGGTTTTATTGGGAAACACTGGCTAGACGAGTTGTACAAATACAATCTATAGACGTAGACTTCAGAAAAATCGATATCGGCAAAGGTGATAAACGTCTGTAGAGTTGCTGACTGATTTCGCACATACTAAGTAGGTTCGAATTCTCTATCTTCGACAATGAGCGAAACAGTCTTAAATTAGCAGGACCTTTTTTTTTTTTTTTTTTAAATGACCACGTTTAAAGGCAAGGTAAATTTTGGGATCACTCATGTAATAGTATTTCAAAAATAGAAATTGCACATATTTTAACGCAGATGTTAATGTGAAAGGTCTATCTAATTGACCTTTTTACTCCGAAATGAGTCGATCAACTTCGTAAATCAACGAGCACTTCCCAAACAGCTTATCTGCATGCTGATGCAAACTTCCACGCATTTTTCAATGGGAAATATACATACATTGGAGATTTTTTCCCTGTCACTGACTGGTCAGCTTACATCAGCGAATTATACCGGGGTAGCCGATCCTCTGGTGAAATGGTCTATAATAATAATAATAATAATAATAATAATAAAAACAACACTGATGACACGTGTTCGCTATTGACCAATTTTTCTGCAATCAGTAATTAGGTTACTGTATCGGTTAAGCTCGACTTCCCACGTGACACTTATACACTTACCGGACACTGTTACTCCCCTGACACACTTTCATTGTAACCCGATTGTAAGGTACTCACATGTGACCAATTTTAGACAAAACAGTACAGAACAAAACACATTTTTTTTTCAATTTTAACGTAATTACGAACATTGAATACAGTACATTTGTAATTTCATCTGTGCTTTTGGCACGTGTTGGTTAGTCAATATTCATTTTAACTTAAAACGCATTTAAAATGTGTTGTTGTTTTAAAGTACACCTTCTTCGCCTCCGAGTGTCAGTCATAAAGCATGTCCAGCTAATTACAGGTGAAGGATGGCATTTTAGCATTTTCATCCAATCTATCTTTGAGATCATGCAGTTCGTTCTTTCTGCAACCATTACTCTGTTAAGAGGCCGTACACTGCTAGATTGTTTGTAGAGCCTGATGAGACGTATGCATGGCTATTTTCATGGTCACCATGTCAGACTCTACTGAAGCATATATGGTTGAAGTATTTTGGTGTTGTAGGTGTTATTCGATGATGTTTCTGAGGTTGAAGTATTTTGGTGTTGTAGGTGTTATTCGATGATGTTTCTGAGGTAGAAGTATTTTGGTGTTGTAGGTGTTATTCGATGATGTTTCTGAGGTTGAAGTATTTTGGTGTTGTAGGTGTTATTCGATGATGTTTCTGAGGTTGAAGTATTTTGGTGTTGTAGGTGTTATTCGATGATGTTTCTGAAGTTGAAGAACAATGCCCTGCTCGGAAAGTGTCTTGTTGCTCCGCTTATATTTTGGTTTCAGTGAAAGGCGGCTCTCAACAACAGCAACAACAACTGTCATGGCTTTGTTGTCCAGTCTCTTCCGCTCCTCATCAGTCGTCCACGCGCTCCACACACAGACTTGCCTATTTTTCTGTGAATATCGGATAGGAATGTACTCGTAATTCAGAGATATCTATATAGATGTTGTAGCTATGTGCTCTGTCCAGTTGATGAAGCTATGCAATCTCCAGTTTTACAACATAAATAATTCACTCCTGGGTGTACAGTTATGTTAAACAAGGTCCTGTAGAAGACTCAAGCATTTGACCCCCTGCACTTCAAACTATTCGATTTCTTAATCAAAGTGATAATAAAACACTTTGATCTTTATATTTGAATGCGATTAAAGCCCTATCTGATCTTTGGAAGAATAGTTTTTTATGCAATAAGGTATAACGAAACTTAAATTGATATGACTTACGGCGGTTTAATTTCCAGTTTAGTATTAATGAAGAAGAATTAATGCATAGTTATTAATTACAGGTCAAATAGATTCATATAAGTAAATATTAAATTCATTCATAGATTGACCGATTGTAGAAAGAGGATAAACGTTTGATGTATAGTGACAATGCTGCGAATATATACTAACTGAAGAAATTAATATGGCCCTAATACTTGATTTTATTTTTGCAAAAAGACAAATTGTTTGAATATTTCGTAAATCACACGTTGGTAGATATAAATGTATTTGAACGAACATAGACCTGATTTGTTTGTCTATGGGTGTCATAGATAAAATAGGAAATTGATTGTAACCATGCAACCTTATGTTGTCCCATTTAGATTGAAAAAGACAGAAATATGTTTGGATGATTGAAATAGACATTAAATTTCTTAAAGAATTTATTTTTATTAATAGTTTTGTTTTTGATGTAACAGTGGAACAATATTTCAGTGTTAATGAGACGCTTCTGAACAAATAAATTAAAATAATTATTTGATAAATGATCAAACACTTTTCTGATAATGCGTACATTTTGTGCACATGCGCTAATATATCATAATCTTCAGAGTCCATTAAAGGATAATACACTGAATAAAGATCAATCTCTGGTGCTTTCGTCTCGCCACAATTCCATGCAAACAACAACAACAACAACAACAACAACAACAATAACAACAACAAACTGGAGACTTTCAGGCGAAATGTCATATCGGGATTTTTTGGATATGTCCTTGAAATGAATAGAAAACAATATAGCCAATAATTATTTTCATAAATAGGCCAGCCGGCACGTGTATATACACTTAATTAGACTACAAAAGAAAAACAATTGCTGTGGAAGTTTACTAATCCGTGCAGTAGGACAAAAAAAAGTTGCTAGATAATTACTTGGATTAAATCGTAAAAACTCGTCGACATTCATGTAAGAAAAAGATTTCACGATCTAGTCATTTAATTCTGATACCCATTGTTTATTAAGCGCTGTTTACGGCTAGACAGTAATGGAGGTTAAAGTGCAATAGTAGGCTGGCACGAGGTACGAACTATCAGGGTGCGAAATCTTACGGAACGGACTGGTTTGGAATCGGTCCGAGAAGTTGTAATTTTACAACCAAGTAAGTCATTTATAGGACAAACTGGATAAACACGGTGTTGTGAAAATGTCATTGACATGACCTGTTATTTTTTAATTTTATTTAAGTGATATTGAGGTGAAGAAAAAATACTAAACAATTGGAACTACAGAAACCCTTATTCTTAAATTGTTCCATCTTTGTTTTATTCACACTTTGTGTCCTATTATTAAAACATCGTTCAAAGTTTAGAAAAAAACAACAACAAAAAACAACAACAACAAAAAACAACAACATATTCTCATTTCCATTCGTGGTTATTATGACATCGATGCAAAAACTTCATGGTGTACAAAACATATATTCGCGAAACACATGAACACGTGATACATGTAGTTTTGCACGTAATATATATGCGATTTTACACATATATGTAAATTTGCATGTTTTATATGAAATTTATATTCATGTAATGTGATCCCCTTAATTACACAAACTGTAAGTTATTGGACATTATATAATTATACATAATATATAAAGGATATTTATTTAAATTGACTTGACTATTTGAGTTTACCGTCTTTTCGACAATATTTCAGTCATATAGCGACGTCCAGCCAATTACAGGTGGAGGAAGACCCCGAATGCACGGAGGCATCCGGGTAGAACCACAGAGAATATTTGTTTGATTTGGGTGGATAAGGAATATATCTGATAGAGAAATGATACAGTTTCAGTATTTATATAATATAAAAATGGTATCACTTTGAGATGAGATATATTCCATATCCACTCAAAGCAATTTTTCTTTTTCTTTTGTGTGTATTTATTAACTGGATGTATGTGTTTACTAAACACTGTCAGACAAAAATAATAAGTCCATTGACTAGAAAACACATCAAGACTTCATATTACCCCAATTATCTCCCAATAAAAAGTAGTTCCGGCATATCTATATCAGCCACAGTGCGGATTGATATAGGATATATCTAACCCAGTATTTCATCACTTAGCATAAAAAAAAATTAATATGTAACTGAACGAGTATTATTAGAAATCATACATACGTGAAATTGTTATGTATGTAATTATGCAAAATTGTTCAAGAAATCCTTGTAATTGTACAAACATGTGATTGTAATATATTAAATTATATGAGCTGTCCTTGTTTCTGTACAAATATAACAGGGCACATTGTAACATGTATCCGTACACGCAGCACGTGCTATGAGGGTGGTGCATATTTGGATGAATGTTCCAGAAGATAATTTTTTTGCTAAAATCAAGTCCATATGGTAATTTTTAGCCAATAAACGCAAAATTATATTTGTCAACTCCCATCTGTAATAACATAGTTGTAGGTTGAGACATCGAATGATATAATAACTCAGTCGTACGTTATGGCATAGAATGATATAATAACTCAGTTGTACGTAATAGCATCGAATATTATAATAACTCAGTCGTACGTTATGGCATAGAATGATATAATAACTCAGTTGTACGTTATGGCATAGAATGATATAATAACTCAGTTGTACGTTATGGCAAAGAGTGATATAATAACTCAGTTGTACGTTATGGCATAGAATGATATAAAAACTCAGTTGTACGTTATGGCATAGAATGATATAATAACTCAGTTGTACGTTATGGCATAGAATGATATAATAACTCAGTTGTACGTTATGGCATAGAATGATATAATAACTCAGTTGTACGTTATGGCATAGAATGATATAATAACTCAGTTGCGTATGGCATAGAATGATATAAAACTCAGTTGTAGTTATGCATAGAATGATATAATAACCAGTTGTACGTTATAGCATCGAATGATATAATAACTCAGTTGTACGTTATGGCATAGAATGATATAATAACTCAGTTGTACGTTATGGCATAGAATGATATAATAACTCAGTTGTACGTTATGGCATAGAGTGATATAATAACTCAGTTGTACGTTATGGCATAGAGTGATATAATAACTCAGTTGTACGTTATGGCATAGAGTGATATAATAACTCAGTTGTACGTTATGGCATAGAGTGATATAATAACTCAGTTGTACGTTATGGCATAGAATGATATAATAACTCAGTTGTACGTTATGGCATAGAGTGATATAATAACTCAGTTGTACGTTATGGCATAGAGTGATATAATAACTCAGTCGTACGTTATGGCATAGAGTGATATAATACTCAGTTGTACTATGCATAGATGATATAATAACTCAGTCGTACGTTATGGCATAGAATGATATAATTACTCAGTCGTACGTTATGGCATAGAATGATATAATAACTCAGTCGTACGTTATGGCATAGAGTGATATAATTACTCAGTCGTACGTTATGGCATAGAATGATATAATACTCAGTCGTACGTTATGGCATAGAATGATATAATAACTCAGTCGTACGTTATGCATAGAAGTGATATAATAACTCAGTCGTACGTTATGGCATAGAATGATATAATAACTCAGTTGTACGTTATGGCATAGAGTGATATAATAACTCAGTTGTACGTTATGGCATAGAGTGATATAATAACTCAGTCGTACGTTATGGCATAGAGTGATATAATAACTCAGTTGTACGTTATGGCATAGAGTGATATAATAACTCAGTCGTACGTTATGGCATAGAATGATATAATAGCTCAGTCGTACGTTATGGCATAGAATGATATAATAACTCAGTCGTACGTTATGGCATAGAGTGATATAATAACTCAGTCGTACGTTATGGCATAGAATGATATAATAACTCAGTCGTACGTTATGGCATAGAATGATATAATAACTCAGTCGTACGTTATGGCATAGAATGATATAATAACTCAGTCGTACGTTATGGCATAGAATGATATAATAACTCATTCGTACGTTATGGCATAGAATGATATAATAACTCAGTCGTACGTTATGGCATAGAATGATATAATAACTCAGTTGTACGTTATGGCATAGAATGGTATAATTACTCAGTTTTACGTTATGGCAAAGAATGATATAATAACTCAGTTGTAAGTTGTGACATCGAATGATATAATAACTCAGTCGTAGGTTGTGACATCGAATGATATAATAACTCAGTCGTAGTTTGACATCGAATGATATAATAATCAGTCGTAGGTTGTGACATCGAATGATATAATAATCAGTCGTAGGTTGTGACATCGAATGATATAATAACTCAGTCGTAGGTTGTGACATCGAATGATATAATAATCAGTCGTAGGTTGTGACATCGAATTGTCTGAATATTTGTCATGGAGGGTTTTAACTAAACATTATCTCTGTGTAACGCTTTCAATCATTTCGAGGTGTCTTCATAGACAAATATGTAGATATAAAACAGAGGCGGTCGTTATAGTATCGTACGTAATTGTTGATTTAAACTGGAAACTAGTTTTAGTCAAGTCATGTTAGCAACATAAGTCCATTCACGCCATGTGCACGGTTTACCAGAGGTTGCCAAAAGCTCCGGTTATAGAACCTATACTACTAGGTCGCGTGATTTAAACGTTTCCCTGTTGGCATGTGTTGTAAACATGTAGTGCACGACAATGGAAGGTTCACACGGCTAAGAGTGTCGCATGCCAAGAGAAATGGGCATGTTCCAAAGATCGGATTGGGCTACATCCAACATTTCTGAGCTCGCTGACAGAGCTAAAGTCATTAATAGTCATTAATAATCATTTTTGTTGAATGTGCTGATTTTGTCTCGTTGCTGTTTGTTAGTTTGTCCGTGCCAAATTACCCATAATCATATAACAGGTAGTCAGTCCTATACGTAAGGAGAGACAGTCGTCTATGGAATTCAAAGTTTCAAGACATTTTAGTCCTGAAACGAGAACATTGAACAAAGTAAACAGTAAAAGTTGATAATCTAAAATAAGACTATATAACAGGAACATTAACACCAACACCTTCAACAACTGTAAACGACGACAACAACACTTAATATGGAAAACCCATCTTCATAGTTTCATAGTGTTGCTTTCATAAGAAAATAAATGTCAACTTTTATTATATGGATATTGCGTGTTTAGAAACATAACACAGTGACCAAGATCAGCAAATCGATAGAAAAATTACACGAGTACAGTAAGGTCATTGCACTCATGTTTGGATAATTATGAAGTTTCTCCTAATTACTACCTTTCTTGGGACCTTAACTGTTGCTACACACGTATATATGTTGCTTTTAAGTAAATTAATTAAAAATGTTCAATGATACCCAACGGGAACCAATTAAACGTTGCTATTCTTTACAAGTGTAAAAATCACTATCACGTAGAATGCTTTTATACTCAAGGACTTTAAAAACGTATCATTTATAAAAATGTCGAATGTTTAATCATGTTTTTCAAACGATTTTAAATTGTTTAGAAATATGATGAGGCAATATACTGGTGCATGTTTTATATGTATTTTGGTTTTAAAGAAAGAGAATAAGAAGTAACAATTAGAACCGGACATAGTCTTGGTAGTCATATAAATTTCGAAGAAGAACATTTTACTGTAAACCACACATAAACATAATGGCAACCTCTGTCTCATACACCTTTATATGCACTTGAAAAAAAAAAAAAAAAAAAAAAAACAAAAAAAAAACAGCGTTAGCGTCAAGGATGTCTTAACTGTTCTTTCAAAAATATACAGAGTGACAAATATGAAAGACATAATAGATATACAACGAACGCATTTGACTTACAGGCACCTAAATTTAGAATAATATTTGACCCATTCTGACAGAAATATTTGTCAATCGATTGTTTCTCTTTGATTTCATGTGCCGTAATCTTATTCAGATCTTTTGATCTATGCCGGCATTGATTTTCGATCTGAGGTCAGATAAGCTGCCTTGTATGATAAGCTTTTCCAACATGATATCCCAGATCCCCAGGAATGTTATGCCGTGATGGAATTCGCAGATAGGTGCATTGGCTGTTGAATATGTGACGTAGAGGTCACAAATGCATTGCAAGGATGTCCCCGAGGGGCGTGACCTTTGACACATTGAGGTCATGTGGTCGCAGAATACATGAAAAGATGGGACGGGCCGGTCTGATCATGCGGAAATTGTAAATAAACAATGAGTCGGGTAGTATTTTACCGTATCATTTATATATTATATACAAACAAAACGGTATACCAAAACAACGGGGCGGTAGATACTAGCTCAGATAAGGATGTTTGTAGTAGTAGCCTAAATACCTACCTCATACCGATTTTTGATTGATAAGGTAGATGATGTTGATAAAATTCGGCATGTCCCGAATAATTCATGATTTGTGTTAATGTCGGATAAATGTAAAAAAGCAGCAGAAACGGTAAATGTGGACAACAATGGCAGCGGATTGCGTCTAAATTAACAATGGGCTCGGTTTATTATCTAATCTTACCTAGTTTTATGATAATCGATTAAGATAAAAATGATTACTGGGGTGGAAAATGTGGTTTAATAAGAAGGAATGCATTATGGCTTTGGAAGAAATTAACTCCTAACAAACCGTTATTTTTCAAATATCTGAAACGTCTGAAATAACGAGTGATTAGTAAAACCATACACGTTCATGTAAAAATGATCAATATACCGGAAATATATTTAAACCAAAGTTAATGGTACAATGTATATCTGACAACAAAAATCGTATATATAGTTACTGGGGATCATACATAGACAATGTCATCAAAACATTGCCGATACCTCATTCTTCAAATTTCCCATGACAATAAAAGAAGAAAAAAAAAGAAGAAAAAAAGGAAGTAGCATGATAATCATTCCTAGACAGATGCAACTTAAATGTTAAGCTAATTCTACGAACAGGTGCGCAGAAACTTCTCGAAAATAACATGACATCCATCATGTCGTCAGATAATTTCAAAAATTTATATCACGGATCGTGCATCAAAGACTCTCCTGTATTAAAACAAATATACGCATAACTTTGGCTTAAAACCAGTGTATGATATAGTTTTACATTGGTGAAGAACGTGCGTATTTCATCAATAATTGAACCATTGTAATTCGAGATGCAGTACGTCACGGTTACGTAATTGATTTTAAATTCAAGATGACTCGTGTTCAATAGGGGTACATCAGTCCGCAGCTCCTATATCTTGTTTTGTTATCATTGATGCGAGGTGTCTACGTATATAAGAAAATTAATGCACAAAAATGATATATCAATTTAACGCGTCACTTGAGAGCATAACCTTTATTGATCCTTGCATATCTTTGTTGAACTAACTTAGTTCGAAAAATAAAAAAGGTGTGCCAGGCGGTTTAAATATTTTCTGGACTGAATTCATCATAAACAAAGTAAAGAACAGAATACATGAAGCGTGATTAGTTAAGATATGCACTCGGTTGAGATTCAGCATTTACAAATCAACAATTTGCAAATATATTGTCAACGTTTGAAAGCTCACAGCAGTGTTTTGTCCAGCCGATAAAAATACCCTAAGAAACGGACAGAGGGCGATGATAAGTTGATAAAACAAACCTTATTTTAGTCAGAAAACAAGAGAAAGGTTTTGGTTCTGAATTATAAAATATAATATTGAGTAGCTTCTACTGGACGATGTGAAATTTTTGTGAAGATAAACGCCTGTGTCCGTTTGGTGCATGTAACAATGTTGAAAAAGAAATACACATGCATTATTTAACTGTAACTTAAATACCAGCTTAAGTAAAGGATTACTCTATTTATCCATTATCCTGTTGATGCGGATATCTGTCATTCATTTTTCTAACGAAACTTCGTGTCAAAGTCTGTAGCAGTATTCCTAATACCAAAATGTGTGTGTGTGTGTGTGTGTGTTTCAAATAATTTCAATAATGTATTTTCTAGTTTGGCACAGTTTTACTGTGGCAAATGCTGATAATGTCATTTACTGTCTTACAGAAATGATGATCGATTTTTTGCATTCATTATTTTCTTTCTTTTGCACGACAGCACGTGCCACATTCAGTTTCTTATCTAAATTATTATTACGGGCTAGCATCTAGTTAGGTATCGTGTATATTTATGTATATGTTTTGTATGAAATATGTTTCTTGTCTCTTACAACTCAATCTAGAGAGGCTTTGTACATTTAAAATTATCCTTATTATATGCTTACAGGTAATATCTGTACAATGATGTAGCATTTTATGAAATAATATCGTGGTGATAGATACTGCTCTTAATAAGAGCATTACAAAATATCTCAATTTTAGATTTTCTTATTTGATAAAAAAATAAAATTTTGTATGACTTTAAATTTGAAATTGTAAAAAAAAAATCTATCATAATACTTCATGTAAAAATGCAACTAATAATATTTACAATATTGTTATTATTTACAATATAGATTTAAAAAAAATGAGTTCAATTCTCAAGACGAGGCGGTTCGGGGCTTGGCATTATGAACGCTGATGTTACTTCTAGTATCAAGAGAGTTTGGTAGTTTGGAACTTTCTTGGCAGCAATATGAGAGATGTTGGTCCGCCGTGGTCAAATGGTTATAGTCACCTCTGTTTTTGAGAGAGGTGACGGTATCTTCATAACAACAACTTGCTAGTTATACCTGATAGGTGGCCAATCAATTGATATGATTCAGACTTTGCTTGGCTCATTTTCTTGGAGAAAAAAAAACTTTCTTAAGAGAAGCTCTGACGACGACAACAACAACAACAACAACAACAACAACAACAACCACAAACTATTAAACTCCTGAACTAAACTTAACAGAATTTCTGATCATGAGATCTATTCAATATAAGAAAGAAGGTAGCATGGCAGGTGTAAGCATACATGCTTTGTTTCGTAAAATGACATCATGATAGGTCTGCTAGAAACCTACCTGGAACATCTAATGCCATTTCATTTCTATAAAACTGACCAGCATGTTACAATATCTAAAATTGAGGGGTGCAATAAACAAAATATTTCACATATATAATACTGAATATAACAAAAAGCAGACGACATCCATCCAGATGTTGATCTTAATACCCCGACAAACAAATCGTCACACCATTGTCAGATCTTACAACTTCTTGCAAAGGGTTATATTGATGTCATGGGGCCTCAAGACCCGTTAGTTCTTGCAGGAACGTCATTTTCACATTTCGCAGACGACATTTATTGCCGTCATGCATCCCCTGTTGCGAAGCAACCATCGGGATGGTTCTGCATTTGTCATCATGTTCTGACTTAACACGTGGTCCTCCCTCGACACTTGTTGAGATAATTCCATGACATGCAGTAATAGGTAAGTAAACAGACAATAAGTAATGGTACAGAGGTATGTGAAGTCTGGTTCCCCGCCTGTAGAGATGGATAAGTGGCACTAGTCTATATAAACAAGGCTGATCTTTCATCAATAACCGGTTAATACGCCACTTACAGATAACGCCGATACGGGGCTACTGGGGTCAGCTTACCGATCCAAGTTCGATTATCGATACACATCGATCACGTTGGATTTTATTTATGAAGAATGGACTTAAGTGTATATAAATTTACCCTTTTTTAGTTTCATTTATTTATGATAGACTTCCATCCTGAGGATCGCCTTTTAACTAAGATTTATACATTTGATTTGCAATGATCTTTTTTTTCCAGCACATTTTGATAGGATGATGATTAAATTATATACATTAGGAACTATGTTTTTCTTCTTGAACTTTTTATTATAATAAAGAGGTACTAATGTTGTCAATCGTCCGTCCGTTCGTCGGTCAGATCTCATTATGGCTATATTTCATTAGAACTGGGCTTAGTCATAGGGTGATCCGAGGTTGGTTTGAAAAAGGTGATTGCGTATTCGGACATGTGGATTTTCTTCGAGTACCCCAATTTCCCCCCACCAAGGACCAGGTTAAGGACGGAATCAGTACCCACTAGCGACATCACTGTCATTCTACTAAATGTAAAGATATTAATATCACACACGTCACACACATGTTTAGATAGATAAAGATTCTTTTAAAACGAAGAACTTATCTTACATTTGATTCTTTTCTTTCCCTGCATCACATTTCTGAACATATTTATGTAACGTAATTTATCTGAAGACAGATTTCCTTGTCCTTTGTTGGACGGTGACAAAGAAAAGAGAGGAAACGGCGACGTTCCGTCAATGTCGGCTGCAATATAGACCTATAAACCCAGGACACAGGTTGCAAATAGACTTTAAATCACTCTCAATGTTTTGTATTTAAAGACCACAACGATAAAAGATTTCGGGTATCTTAATCTTTCTATAGCCAAAACTGTCACATCTTAAGCAGAAGATCCGGTCACGTGACCAGATGACAGGTGCTGCGCCACGCGACCAATCACAACAGTCGCGCGCGGGGAAGCAGACGGTACATTTCCTCAATGGCATCAATTTAACCTGTGTTAAATAAATAGAGGGCAAGGTGTCTTAAGCATGAAGTATGTCTATTTTCAATCTAGGTCAGCTAACAAAAGGACCGTTTCAACATTAAATATATTACTTTTAGCGCTTTTGTCCCATATTTCACAAAAGTAACGGGAATATGAGAGACGGGTTGTGGTTGAGGCGAAACAAAAAAGTCTCAAAATGATACCCGAGAGTCAAAAAGTAAAATTAGATTCACACCTCTGGTGTTACCAGACACCAGAATAATCTTCATATCGCCACACACACACACACACACACACACACACACAGTACAAACATACACATTCGCGCTCGCACGCACGCTCAAACAAACAAATATACCGGTACATACAACATTCATCGGGAGCTGTAGGTCGTGGATTCAATTTCCGAACCCGACATGAAAATATAAGTCCCTGCTTAGCACTCAGCATATATACAGAGTAGTTCCAGGACTGATAAGCCCGGTTTCAGGATAGTATCTTTCTCGACGGTTCCTAGTTTGGACAAATGAAAAATTTGGGTATGTCTCCACTTTAAACATTTCTCAGTGAGACATTAAACAAGACAGACAAACATATATACATATACACATGCATTTTATTTTAACATTATGAAGAAAAAAAAAGAGCATTTTGATCGACATAATATATGACATTTCACACACGTGTCAAAACTTTAAATGTTTTTCGATAACAAAGAGAAACATTACCCACGATAGTGTTGTCTCTTCTTGGGATTTAATACGGGTATCAAGATTTGGAAATAAAAGAAATTTAAATTTTGCGGGGAACAGCTGTCAAGGATAAGTATCCCTGGAAACCAAGATGTGTCACTGTCCATGATAAAATACGTGTCACCGAGACCTTTATAAATCCTGCGCCATCTTCGCTTTATCTGTCGTGACAGATATATATAATGGCGGAGGATAACGTCGACTTAGGACGATTACTCGTAATGCTGCTCACACTTTTGACTTAGGTTGAAACATTTGACAGAAACTAGCCGCTAAATCGCTTTTATTGAAAACTTGATAAGTATTTGTCCCCATTTTCACAAAGGAACGGAAACAATTAGATACTTTATCTCGCTACCACACCTCCACGTAATCCAATTTATGCTAAGTGTTTATAGGGAGACGTTACAACTATACTGAAAGTTCCCGACGTGTGAGCGCACGTGGTCCACATCCGTCGCCTGGAAATGGTCCGTCGGCAAGCTTGAAAACCCATCCCGTGAATGTTTGTAAACACTTATTGTCATAGGTGACAAGACGAATCATGAAAAAACAATTTCTTCAGACGGAATTTCGGAAGTGGGGATTTAATGTTGACACCGATTGTCGGGTTTTCAGACTATTTCATAACGAATATTTCCGCCTGAAGTAAGACCACTTAACTGTTAAATTAAGCGGAAATCGTCAGATATCTTTGTTTTCCTTTTTGGCAATAACAATTGTGTCATTAGTAATCGTTACTTAAGATAGATGTTGAATATAAACAGATAAAATACATTTCTATCGCAAGAATAGATGTATCTTTATTGTTTGTGACATAATGTTAGTAAATTTTAGTTACGTATTGAATTTCATCTGTTTGTGCTTGGCGAATCTCGTCACAAACAAGTCCAGTGCACATGAACTTTATATTAACCAAAGTTCCTTAACATTTTACATTTTACCATTAAAACATATTTTATATCTGGTCTCTTGATGGTAATATATCTTTGACTCGTTTGCCACTTGAAAGACAAATAAAAATGATAAGTTGATTTCATTTTTTGCTAGATTTGAGAGAGTTAATTAAATTGATTAAGTTAACTATATGGGAAATATACCATTTCTTTAATATAAAAAAAAATGAATTTGAAACTCATGACGCGAAAAACCATATCATGTAATAAGGAAGAAATCCAAACTTCATCGTAGAAAAATAGTAATCACCTCATGAAAACAAAACTTCATTACCATAAATATATTCATGCTGCATATGTCTCTGCAGTTGCTATATATTTCATAGCTTGACATATTCAAGCTAATACTGTTACAGGTTATACTTGTATATTTCCGGGGTATTTGGGTCACAGGGAAAAAATGTAGGGTCAGTGTGTGTATTTGAATTATGTGTTATTTTTTTGTCCCAATAATATAATATTTAGCATGATGCTTTTGGTTTCTCTTGTTTCTTTCTATTCCGCTTAGTACATGTATATCAGAAAGTTGATATTAAGAAAAAAAGGTAAGACGGGTCGGCAATATTATGAAGCCATGGAGCGCGTGACATGCCCAGACGGACTCTGGGGTTCGGGTCAGTGTTACGTCAAAGTTTTATTAATTTAATTATTCTCGTCTGGGTTCACCTTAAAATGGACCGACGTGCATCTGTTCCCGTCTGGTTGACCTCACATGTAACGGCAGCTCAGTGGTCTGTGTTGATAACAGCCACTGTTTGCATCATGTAGCTCACAGAAATATGACATCTCTACTTATCGCTTATCGTATCTGTGTAGTTTACTGACTCAGGTTTAGGAGGTATACACTTGCAGCCCCGCTAACAATACCTTGTACTGACACTAATTCGATCATATTTGATGATGATATGATAATGCCGCAGACGACAGGTAACTGCAACCTGTGCCATTCTTCCCCAGCTCCCTGCTGATGCGTTGTGAAACTCCCGTTGTTTTCCTGTTTTCCGGTAACAATTTAATGACCCATCCAGACATTCGGTGTGAACATCCATAGGAAATATCGCGATAATGCGTGAAATAGACAGATATCGTCCTGCTTGTGTCGTGTCAGGAAGTCATATGTCTGACTTTATCACATAAGTAAAAACTTTTGAATTGAAGGAACATTAGAACTCACGCTCTTATGAAAAGAAGTTGATAATATATAGGAAACAGATTATTGCAAAACAAAACAACGCGTGTCAACACGTGACACCTTAACCATGACAATAACATTCCTTGGTAGAGTTAAACTTCTCGGTAAAAGAAGCAGCTTTTGTCAGAGACTTCGTGAAATCCATATGTTGGTGGTCTTTCTGTATATATTTCTAATAGTATGTACTTTCCATTATTATACAGGGCTGAATTGCCTAAATTTGTAAGTGTCTCTTAAAGTTATAATTAGTTTATCGGATCGTATTGCATATTCATAGGTGTAAATTAACACCAGTCCGGATTGAATCACGTGATCAGACGTGGACTGGGACGCATGTCATTGTTGGTTCTATTCCGGTCCCAAACGACCAAATACATAAACCGCGATTCATATATGATTAATCTTACAAACCAATGTCCTAATATAGACTCATTGGGAGGTATTAGAAAAAGCTAGTATGTCTCATTTTAATGACCTCCTTCATTCGACACACTTAGAAAGGCATTTTTAAATCACCGTTGAAAAAACTCTAAGCCGCCCCCTCATTTTTGGACAAATATGCTACTTTTACTCAAGGCCTCTTGTTTTTATTAATCATTACATCGGACTCTCCCACGAACGTAACCATTTTGGCGAGGGTTCAATATTTTGAAATGTCTGACAGATAACTGCTGAGGTCACATATCTAAGTTCCCTCAAAATATTGTATTCCGATAGACATTCCGCGATCAGAGATCTAAAATACCAGATGAAGTCTCTTGCCGTGTTGTTGTCGGTGATTAAGAAAGTTGCGGTTTACTGCTAAACTTTGGACTAAATATATGTCATAAATATGTCCTGTGTCATCTGTCATAAACATGACAGCTTTGGCATCGCATCTTCGGTATAACTTACGTGGGTGACAAAGGCAACAATAAACTTCCATTCTTGTCGTTTCTCTGTAATTATGTTATTCTGAAGACTTCTTTCCAAAAGTCTACAAGATACCCCATGCTGAAATGTTTGGAATAGTTTTCATTATTTTGGTTAAATTATTATTTAGCATAATTTTAAAGCAACATAAACTGTGAACATAAATAGCAGGGCGAGTTTAAGCGATAATATATTTATCCACTTGCTGAAATTCGTCAGTATCGGGGAATTAGCTCAAGTGGTAGAGCGCTCGCTTAGCATGTGAGAGGTACCGGGATCGATACCCGGATTCTCCAAATATTTTTAGATCACCGTCCATATATGTCACTTTTATTTACTTTCATGGCGATCATTTTTTGGGTCATATGGGAGCATCACCAATACGTTTTAAGGAAAAAATCTGTTGTTATCATTTCTTTTATATTTTATAAAGTCACTTAATTGTTTTGCCAACAACATAAGTATGGAATAAACAGATGTAGTATACCCAGATGGATCCGGGGTGAATACTTGGCTTGAGTTAAAAATCGGTTATTTCTGACAGAGACTATTATGTCTGTTATAGCTCCTACATTTTGGTAACAGTGTCTATGATCGTATATTTGTGTTACTCAATGTTTCATCTGGTATATTGGATGTTTGGTTTAACTGTTCAGTATTCAGAAAATGTAGGATTTATAAAATCTACGAAAAAAAAAATATCTTTCGCAGATAATGGCCCGAGTATTGAATTCGGTAGCTTTACATGCTGTAATTAATTGTGCAGCATTGTGTAATGCATTTGTATTTTATGTGCTCTCCTAGTTTGTGATGCAGTAACAACTAGGTAGCGTTATAAGAGTGCCAAATATGCACATGGATATCGTGCGTTTGGTTTGAAGATGTCATTCAGACGGTTTACATCGTTATTTAAAAATAAAAATAGCGAAAGACATACGATTTGATAATACTTTTGTCTTTTTTTTTTTTGGTAGCTATTGCACTGGTATTCAGTTTCGTTTTAACAAAAAGGGTATGTTTTAGATGATGCAAAAGAGTGTTTCTGAATGCATAAAGGTTTATAAAGTAGGTATTCAAACAATTCGTATGACTTAAAATCAAAACTTTAATGTTTATGTACATTTTGACTACATGCTTACATGTTTGGTACCCAAGTGCTATCCGACGGCATTTTTCAAATGAAATAATATATCGAACAGTGTTTTGTCTTTATTGTTGTAAAAAGAGGTTACGGAATGCTAATAAGGCAGGGAACTAGGTCGCTGGCATGTGCACTGTACCGAGAATATAGAACAAACACTGCAATATCATTTCGGTATCATGATAATGTCAGACTTTGGTATGTTTTCCTATCGGGGAATTAGCTCAAGTGGTAGAGCGCTCGCTTAGCATGTGAGAGGTACCGGGATCGATACCCGGATTCTCCAAGGTTCAAGATTTTTTGTTTTTGCTAATTTCGTTGAATTAGCTCAAGTAGTAGAGCGCTCGCTTAGCACGTGAGAGGTACCAGACCATTACTTTGCGCCTGGGAAGGTCATGAAAAATCCTTGCCCCAAACGGGGTTCCAACCCATACCTTCGGATCCACAGTCGGGTATGTTACCACTGGATCACGGCGCCCTTAAAAAATTCAACCTTAACTTCTTGTTTGTCCGTTGGGCAACGGTGAGATAAAGCAGTATGGCGGTATTTCCATAAACAGTTGGCTGCATATGGCATATGTAATATGTATGCCACAATTAATTTCTAATTGGGAACTTTACGACCTTGACTGCGTCCCCACCCTCTCCCACACATACCTACACATTACCACCATCCCTGGCCATCCCCACGCGAGGTGAACCCCAAATATTGATACACTGAAGTGTTGCAGTCCGTGTCAGTTTGCAGATTATCTCTTGTGTTTGTTTTACTTACCGATGTGTTTTTCGGATTAAGGAATGATACTTGTCCAGTTGTAGGTCTATTCAAACCTTCACGAAACTTGGTATGTTTTAATGACACAGCTGGGCATCAACAAACACTAGACAATGTAAGCTTGTGGGGAGAGTCAACAATCGACAGTAAGCTTATATTGCTACACTATCATTTGAACAAGTGACACATGTGAGAAAACATTCCTGTATACAGCTTTGTAGAGAAAAGTGGGACAGATAAGTGCAGGAATTCTATATATACCGTACAAACAAATCGATTGGTTCTATTTTGAATCTTGAATCATTTCCAGTTATCAGTCTATGAAAGAATAAAACGTTTGAACTTTTCCTTTAGATACATGTATCGTTCAACTATGAGAAATTTCTTTTTAAAATCTGTTAGAAAAATAAAATTAATTAGAAAAATAAAATAAAGAAAAAAAAATGTTTAGAAGGTGTGTGAATCACGTCTGTCGAATATTGAATAAGTCTAGAGCACATGTTTTGAAATGAAAGTAATAGTACTTTTATTCCACCTGAACTGATCGGATAGCTTAAATGAACCTTTAGAAGGTGTGAAAAAGAATTTACAATCAATACTTGGTCAATACATAAAAATTATTCATGTGCGAAATGAACGTACTTTGAATCTCGTCTATATGGAAAATGTGACGGACATAAAAGGTAAAATATTCAATACTAAGAGACTCTGTGTAAAACACTGGATTGTCTGTTGTAAGCAACAGAATGTAAAAAAATCTCTTCTTGATCCAAAGACATTTTGAAGAAAATACTGTTTAATTGTTAGTTTTCGTGATAGACAAATTTTCGCAGGGCTACTAAACTCCCGAAATTGACTTACACGCTAACCAAATTAAGACTCAACGGAAAATAATGATTTTACGGTAGTTGATGTTTGCAGTTGGTCAATGTCATATACCTGCTATTGGAATGTACAGCTAGAGAGAGGTCGTTCAATAATAGAGGTCTTGCGAAAAACATGACCTCTCCGTGGAATGCATGCGGTGCTATTTGCAAAAAATGTGTGATACCCCATATAAAGTATATTAACATAAATATTTTGTTAGAAAATCGAATTGCAATTAAAAATACGTTTTTATTACACTCCACCATCTTTATCCACAGTTTGGAGGTAATAACAATATTTTGTTAAAACATGTGAAAAGATATGTCAGAATTTTATACATATAAGCTTATTGAGTTATTACATACTACTGGTCAATATTTTCACAAAACTGATACGAAAAGATGTGTCATAGGTATACTAAATAACACGAAATACCGTAAATCGATAACTTCTACCGCCAGATGTCGCTACGCTTCTTATAGAGCGGCATCATCACGTCACCTCTACATTGTAAAATGCTGTAATGGCCATTCTAAACTCGAAACATGGAGAATCTTTATTATTCTCCCTATAAGAAGAGAATGTGAGTATACTTCGATAAGCAGTGTGATAGTGAATAAACATATATAACAATGCATAACCTTATGTTACATACATACAATGGCATGGGTCCACACACACACACACACACACACACCACTAGTCTACAGAGACTATGTCTCCATCTGGAACTAGAATCTTGGAACTAACATATACGTGTGCTTGCTATGGTCTGTAAGGAACATTCAGGAACAATTATATGATTGAATTTCTATATATTCACATTTCGAATTATTTGTTCATGCTCTGACGTCAACTGAGGTTCTTTATTCGAATAAGTCATTACGGCTTCATCACTTCGAGGAAGCACACGTATAATTGTTGTTTATCCGGACAGATTTCACTGTCGAATAGAAAATTCGAGTTGAATTTGATTTACAAATGTAAACGATTTTTAAGAAATATGCTGCCTTTTTAAAAAAATATATATATTTTTAATGCATTGAAATTGATCACGTTAGTGTTGAAGTTGATTAACTTATAATTCTGACATGGCGTTCAAATATCTCCAATAATACGACAGTTCTGCTAATTAGGGAGAAATAAAAAAAAAAATACAAAGTGCGATAAGTATTCGTAGCACCCCCGATGTGTCAAATGAAATATCTGGATCAATGCAATGCTTCATAACACATTTCAACGCATATACCATATGTTCATCAATTCGTAAAACAACAGCGAGAATTGTTCTATACAAGTGTTTGAATTGCATAAAAAATACTCGGAAATCTAACATACGCCGCCATATTCGACACTTCGCTGCGAGGAAAACAGCGCCAGCTAGTAACGCCTGGTTGACACTTGATGGTTGAAAGCTGTGATATGTCTTATTCTATTGTGTTTCATTTTATTTGGCAATTAGAACCGTATAAGCAGAATGATCATGTCCACAAACCGAATAATTACTTGCTAACAATTCGATTAGAGAAAAAAAATCAAAGCTTAAACAAAACATATTTTTATTGTAGCTTGGAGCTCAGAGACGCCCATCTCAATACAGGTGGACCACGAATGCACAGAGACACCCGGGTAGAAACACCCACCCGGGTAGAAACACCCACCCGGGTAGAAACACCCACCCGCCGTAAGACTGTCTAATATCATAATCCGAAAGACCAGACCAAGTCGGAATTCACATTTTTAACCAGCTATATTACTTAGAGTTTCTGTATGTTGATCGAAATAAAAAAAAAGTGTTTGTATGCATTTTTGCATTTCAGCATGTCGAACTATCTGCGAGGGGGAAAGCAATCACCTGCAATAGGGATGTTTGTGGAATAAAAAAGATAGTAAAATGAATATTCGATGTGTGCGTGTTGGCTGAAATATGTTTGTCTTTTCATTCGATTGGGAAACAATTTCTTTCATCTTATAGTACTCCCTTTCGACGGTTCTTAGATTGGTCCAGTTCTTGGAGCCAGGAAAAGAATCCTTGATCTACCCAAAAGAATCCTTGATCTACCCTAAAGTCATATATTCATGTACGTTATCAATTTACCAAGGCACATTCTCTGCATGTTTCTCCTATTGTAGGGTTAATAACTAGCTCAACGTTTATATATTTTTTGATCAATCAAAATGTCCCAAACATAATTATGTTCACAATAGTATATTAAATCTACGAACGCCTACCCCTTCTGCACCTATAAAGCTACATAAGAGAAAATCAATACATATTTTAATTGGGTTTTATGTTTGCGTAAGCAAATCTTATCTTATTTAATGTAATTGACATATTTTTATAAAGTACTACCCGTGCCATTTTAGCACGGGAAAAATGTGGCACTTATACTTTTGAAAAGTCAACGGTTGTCAATAATTTCTATATCACTAAAACTATCTTCAATCATTTGCAAAAAATAGTGGATTTGTTCGCTCTTTTGATGATTTGTTTAAAAAAATTGACGCATAAGTACCGTTTCGTTAATTGGTGTCATTGATGAATACGCAAATGAAAAGTACCTACATTCTGTCCAATTCGTCATTAATGAATCAGTGCGTGGGTTTGTTTGTAATTGATTTGGTACTAAATAAAAACTCATTTTGTAAATGAAAAGTCCGTAAATAGAATTTCTTCTAATATTTTATTCACATCTTTTATGCAAAATACGTTAAAGCAGTCGGTACCATAACTCACAGCTAATACACGCAATTAAAAGTCAATATATTTCAGCCATCACAAAAAGTATAAATATTTTATCAACAATAGTTCACTTTAATTTAAAGTACATGCAAATATTTTGTTTTCATTTATATCATGAAGATTATCAGAAGATACGCTCGTATTGTGTAACATAAACAAGGTTTTCAAGTCAAGAATTGCATATTATTTTATCGAGATGGTTAAGATATACATTTATCAGAAACTTTTATCAAAACAACATTAATTAACTGCCGACAGCTTGTTTTGAGAATAGTCGTGTTGCAAGGCCTCAAAATTTCGACAGGATAAATAATGAAGATAACGATGGCGCACGATTCGTGCCCGGCAGGCTCGATCCCCAGGGTAAAAATCAAGTCAAGGTTCAATCAGGACAGCAAAATAAAGATATCGAAGTTATCATCAGTGACAAGATCATTGAGCTCTTATCTAGAGTCCTTTCCGGGGTATCCTAGCCGCCATTAACGACTTGTTCGCATTTTCAAGTGTAATACACTTTGATTGGTTGAAAACATTTTTGTTGATGACGTCATAGTTTGTATTTCCTGAGAGAAGAATAGGTAAATATAAGAAAACAAATATTGACTCAGATCGTCTTTGAGTACGCCGCTCAGATGTGTGATTTTGGATTGCAAGCACTTGAACATTCCGACACATGCTTCCTTTTGATGTTTTTCGATAAAGTTTATGAAACATTGATGACCCTTAAGGTGTAAGTAGGCCCGAACCAGAAGTCAAGTCCATTTATATATTTTTCTGCCATGCGGATTTTTTGCACATCCCTTTTAGCCCAATCAATGGGTTTGTGTCAACAGCAGAAGTAGGTCGATTGTTGGAATGAAAATCGTTTGTAATCTTGCACTTAAGGACACAATAATGACACGAAATAACATAAGTAAAGTATTTATGAAAGAAAAACACCGTTTAGGAATAAGGAGTTCATTATTAATTTCTTCTTACAGAGCTGTTGTAAGATATGACCTTTACCTTTTGAGATTTGTTGAAAGGTCACGAAGTTGCTCTGGCTGCCTTGAACGCATCATGACCTAATGAGGGGTTAGAAATTTCATGCGATGAAAAGATGAGCCAAGAAACAAGGCTTACGATAGATAGATAGAACGGTGGAGTACTAATAGATTATGCAATATTTGCACGTGTATTGTGAACATCGAAAAGAAATTTCGAAACTGGTTTTCAAATATTTAAGTAGTATCCTAACATTCATATCCTTTCATTAAAAAAAAACAAAAAACGTTTCAAGTATATTTTTCCCTCATTATTTAATTTCCAAGAAGTCCCTGTTGGTGTATAGAATTGAATATCACTTAGCTGATAGCCTGCGTAATGGTTCCAAGAACTCAAATAAAGCTTACATAAACTATGTCATTATGATGAAAACCAAACATATCCGTATAGAAGCCATAGAAGATGTCAATTATTTTAACCCATTCCCCCTTTTAACCATTGTATGATATGAAAAATTAAAAAAAAAAAAGAGAAATAAAATTAAATAAGGGTCGAACCATAAATCCCCTTTTGGTCTATATATTCCATTTTTGCAAAACCAGTGGCCAAATACATACATATTTGTTGAATTGTTATCCATATTGCTGTATAGCATAAACAATTTATTTATATAAAATGATGAATATATGAAAATAAATGGAAGAATAGATACTAAAATTCTAATCTCGGAAGGCGTCGTCAGGAATTTCCCCCTTTTCCGTCTCTTAACCCTTTCCCTCATAGAGGACACCATGAAAAGACCTATGTGAACAGCATAAAACCAGATCAGCCTGCGAATAACTCGCAGGCTGATCAGGTTTTATGCTGTTCGCTGCTCCTCAGTGGTCTGGAAATGAGGATTTTGTAAATAAATTTGGTAAGGTTTAACTGTGGTTTTCTGCAGATCAGGCTTTATGTGGTACCTATTGAGCGCGTCAAAATGAGTCTATATGAGGGAAAAGGTTAATATGCTTTCAACATGCACCAAGAATATGGCATGTAAGGTTACCAGGGTACAGCACGTGTGCACAGGTAAGAACCTATACATCATACCTGTCACTGGCTGCCTGAAGGGATATGTGGGGGCGGGGAGGTGAAAACAATTTTTTCAAGGAAATTGATAACACGTTCATATGGGGAATTAGCTCAAGTGGTAGAGCGCTCGCTTAGCATGTGAGAGGTACCGGGATCGATACCCGGATTCTCCAGATTTATTTTTTAATTTGACTTAAAATATTCGTGTCTAAAATATTTCGCTGGTACCGTATGTATGTATTTATCATAAACATTACTAAAGTTTTAATGCATTTCATTTCTTTTTTTATATCGTCATATATTTTTATATCAGCATTATAAGGCGGCAGTATCGGGGAATTAGCTCAAGTGGTAGAGCGCTCGCTTAGCATGTGAGAGGTACTTGGATCGATACCCGGATTCTCCATTGAAGTATTTTTATATTTATTGATTCTGATTGGTCGATTTTAAATTGAAGACGGACTCTCAAACATTTTTGCTTTAATATACAAATGATACGTAAATTGTATTCAATATTTGTATACATATTCATTTTTTTACTACAACAACAACAACAACAACAACAACAACAACAACAACAACAACAACAACAACAACAACAACAACAACAACAACAACAACAACAACAACAACAACAACAACAACAACAACAACAACAACAACACATTGAAGCAACACTATATCTGTACATGTATATCAGTTCCATCAAACAATTTTAAGATATCGATAGATGTTTTTTTGAACACAATTTCCCTGCTTTACAATGCATCATTAAAATTCACGGGGAATTAATTTTCGTGTATTATATATCCACGATTATAGGCTGAAGAAAAAAGTTCAGTAATTAGCCATTACTAGTATATAAAGCATCAATTAAATTGCCTTAACCGCATTTCCATTCATCATTTTGTGCTAAAGATACAGTAAAATATGCATGGGGAATTAGCTCAAGTGGTAGAGCGCTCGCTTAGCATGTGAGAGGTACCGGGATCGATACCCGGATTCTCCAATGGAATTACTATGTAATATTTTTATTTAAAAGCAAATTACTTCTGCTGCTAATGGTTTGACTACTTCTACTTAATCCACTTATGATAATCTTGAAGACACTAATTATTTTCTGACATTTTCTTGTGTCCAAGTTCCCAAACAATTTATTCATAGGCAACGCTTTTTAAAAAGACATAATTTACTGTGAAATGCCCCTTCCATCCTTCTAGATCCCAGTGTATCCCGAAGTGGCATAGGTCCCTTTTCATGCCCTTTCTCATCTCTTAATCTGGCCCTTTATCATTATCTGTATGTACTTTTCAATTAATCTAGGGATCATCCCAATGCTTTATCCATATTTGTCCACGTGATTCACACGCGCATGGTCAAGTGATAGGCCGGCGTAATCTATCCAAGTAGATGTAAATTAGCCGGTTATTAAATGATATGGTTTCTATGGAATCCAAACTATTTCGGAACAAACAGACAAAATTACCACGGTCTATTTACATGGAATGACGTATTCCCCTGTCCCCTAGTCTTCTTTGTTTCACAGTATGCATGGATGTCAAAATGTCTAACCCAACTTTTGACACTTATTAGATCAATGTGCTTGTATGCTTTCCCCTTTTATTGCTTGTCATGAATTGTAACCGAAACACAGAACTGTCCGGTAGGTGCGGTATCTCTATGTTAGAAAAATATATTCTATGAACATTATTGATATGAGATTATTCCATCAACGCAAAATATTCTTTTCAAAGATACATTATTGTATTTCTTGTTTCATTTATGAAAATAACATGATTAAATGCAGTCTGAATTATGTCACATGTAAAAATACTGGTAAATATACGGTATATATGTTACCTTTTCACATATTTAGACGATAAATATCTAAATATTCAAGCATGTATATTGCTTAGCTTGCAATTGTATTTGTCCGTTTCTAGACCATTAAAGTAATAACGCACTATGAATATAAACATAAACTATTTAGTTTGTGTATTGATAACATAGATACTTAATTAAGTCTTTGCTTGACATAAATGAAATAAAACATATTAAACAGCATGGGATGTAGAAAAATCCGGAAGCGCAAGCAGCGAATGCATACAAAATAAATCAGTAGACAGTGTAGATGGCAGCGGAAGATGAAAATGTCAGCGTTAAATGCATTTATCATGCTATTTCCATCAATAGAAACATGGCTGACCGGTGATTATCACATCAGCACGTACGTGATAATCATTTTGTCAATACGAGGAACTATTTTCCCACCGATGGGTGCAATGATATGATTGAAGTGTTATGATGGCCGATTAACTCAGTGGGCATCAAATTATCATCATTGGAATAAAGACGCTTGTTCGTGTGACTAGGGTTATAAGTGTGCGAATGTAAGTCCGGAACGTGTAATGATAAATATATAATTCCC
Source organism: Solen grandis (assembly GCA_021229015.1). Lineage (NCBI taxonomy): Eukaryota > Metazoa > Mollusca > Bivalvia > Adapedonta > Solenidae > Solen > Solen grandis. The sequence continues at coordinate 6,658 of JAIFHC010000372.1, read as the reverse complement.
ATCGATTGAACATGTTGACAAGTTAAGAAGGTTGACAGCATCGGAAGTTTACATCATCATATGACGTCATTAGGTATAAAGACAATTACAGAGTCTCGAAATATAAAATATAAAAATTACCACAAATAATGCTTTAGCAAATGTTATAGGTACACACGTAGGTCGGTTGTTATAGGTAGGAAGGTAGGTTGGTTAGTTGGTAGGTCCATTAGTCAGCCGGTTGGTAGGAAGGAAGATTAGTTGGTAGGTAAGACTGTCGATAGGTTGGTAGATTTGTTGGTAGGAAGTTTGATTGGTTGATAGGTAGGTAGGTTGGTAGGTAGGTGGGCTGTTTGGTTGGTAGAAAGGTTGGTTGGAAAGTTGGTAGGTCGGTAGGTATATATCGGATCGTAGGTAATTCAGTACTTATGTAATTCTGTTGTTATTTTTAAAGTCACCAGCAAGTAAGTGAGTAAATACGTAAGTATGTAAAGTTAAAGTTATATGTGCACTATCGCGAATCAAAATGAAGGGTAAACTGTATACACAATATAAAACTATTGAAAAAAATAGTTATGGAGAATCCGGGTATCGATCCCGGTACCTCTCACATGCTAAGCGAGCGCTCTACCACTTGAGCTAATTCCCCATACACTATCGTCGGAAACTTCAACTGTTTCTTAAAAGATATCTTATAAGATTGTACGGACCAGTCCACAGGAGCTTTATGTTATCGTAAATACGGTAAAAAAAAGTAGAGGCGGAAAATTTCGTGAGGTTGATTTTCTGAAATTGCATTTTCTCTTAGACAACATCAAGAAACTTGGTTCGTTTCGTTGATACGTTTCGAGTGTTGAAATATATGTTGTTTTTTTCAATAGTTTTCATATTAATCCATGTCAAAATACAAAAGTCGCGTACTGCCTGGACAAGTGACTACTGGTTTTATCCGCATCAAATTAAAGCTAAATTATCATTGGTCAATTGAGATGTAAAAAAAAAAAGAAAAGAAAAAGGTAGAATTATTTCTTATCAACAAAATTTTCCATCATATAAATATAACCAACTTTTCAATAATTAAATTTTCCAAAAATGTAAATATCTGCCATATTGTATACAATTTACACTTATCCTGCAAACATAAAACACATCGGTCACTCTCATCATGCTTACCGGAAGTTGTCAGTCCCAGCAGTGGTCAATACTGGTCAAAACACCAAAACCTCGATTTTGGTCATTTTTATGGACAGAATAAAAAAGTCTAGTAGGTGTTGTGTTTAATGGCAGAAGTAAATCACTATCAACTTATTAAACGTTTTTGGTCCAAAACGCCTTTTTCAATAAACGGGTCAAAATGGCGTTCCCCCTTTTCCTCAGCAGGTAATTTTTATATACTAAGTCTAAGTTTTTTTCAAGTTAGTAATTTCTTATCCTAGCATTAACATGTTAAATGAGTCAATCATTTACAGAACTATTTAAGCGATTGGTGTAATGTTAGACAACAAGGGTGGAGTGGTATCTGTCACATAAGATAAATCTCCTAAGGTGATAATTAAGGTTAAAGATACGTAACCATACACGTTTTTACACATTCTATATATATCTATATTTGCAAACGAACAATACTATTACTGTCTAACAACTACGTAAAGAAAAAATATGATGTTAGCGGATAAATCCGGGTATTTTATCAAGTACAAAGGTGTAAACCATACTTGGAATATTTTGGAGTATCATTATCAATATCATATATTTCAACCCCGTTATAAAATCCGAATGAAGTCAAAATAGCTCAAGTGGTAGAGCACTCGCCTAGCATGTGAGAAGTATCGGGATCGATACCCGGATTCTCCATAAACGAATTTTTAGGATTTCTAAAAAATATTGATGCTGTTTTGATTGAAACCACAAAAGCATATATCTTTGAACGCGATAAAATGTGAGGATTAGATTTTATACATGTCCATAGAAAATTGATTGTGAATCAGGTTCTCAGGAGTTGTATACAGCGGGGGAAAAACCAGGGTACCAGAATGCATAGGGAACGAGATATACGGTAAACTAGGTGTCCGGGGATAGAACCCGGGACGCAGTGGTCTAAAATTGAGATGATCATAATTATAAATTTACTCTTTTAAGTATATCTGCGGTGTAAGATTTAAGAAGCATAACTTTGTAGTATTCCTGATAGCATACTCAAACAAATACTTGCTTTAATTGAACACTCTTTACAGCATCATGCAACACGTGTAAGGGGAAATAGCTCAAGTGGTAGAGCGCCCGCTTAGCATGTGAGAAGTACCGGGATCCATACTCGGATTCTCCAGATATTATTTTTATTTAACATCAAATATTTGTGTCTAAAATATTTAACTGGTACCGCATGTATATATTTATCATGTATTTATATCATAAACATTACTAAAGTTTTAATGCATTACATTCTCCAGATATTTTTTTATTTGACATCAGATATTTCGCTGATACCGTATGTATGTATTTATCATTAATATTACTAAAGTTTTAATATCGTCATATATTTTTATATCAGCCTTACAGTATCGGGCAATTAGCTCAAGTGGTAGAGCGCTCGCTTAGCATGTGAGAGGTACCGGGATCGATACCCGGATTCTCCATTGAAGTATTTTTAGTTTTATTTTTTAATGTTTATTGATGCTGATTGGTCGATTTTTTTATTGCAGTCGGATTCTCAAACGTTTTTATTTTAATATACAAATTATTTTTCGGTATGTGGAAATAACATAATTAATTCGAATTCATAACTTGTGCAATGCAGTTCGTGGACATGTGCATCACTCCTGTTTTGTTCCACAGAAATATCAAATTGATTACGTGCAGTTATGTCTCTTAAAATAAAAATCTAAAACTCATTAATAGGATTTCCGAAAAGCATTGTTAGACATTAGTTTTCCATTAAAACATATTGATTCAGGGACATATTCTGACACTCAATATATGACAGTTTAGTGATTTGACGAATTAGTGGGGTACTATATAGGACATTGACCCTCGTTCTGACCAAACTTGTATAGGTATACAAAACACTTACAGTTTTATAATTGTTTAAAGGAGTTTATGTACAAGAGGTCGATACCCTTTGACGTTGATGTGAAAAGTGAGTTATAATTATAATGTTATTATTTGAAACGATTTTTGACGTATAAAAATATCTCAACAGCAAAACGTTATCATAAGAGAGAGAGAGAGAGAGAGAGAGAGAGAGAGAGAGAGAGAGATCCAATCATGAACACAATATTAGATGAAATAATGGATTCGAGAGATATGAGGGATTGATTCCACAAATACAATGTAGTAAGCGCCCGTTCAAACAAACGATTGGAAGACACATTTCCAGTAAGGCGGTCAGATAATTAAACAAATAGACAGTCTATAATAAACGACCCGGTACTATTGTTTGTAAAGATGAATGCTCTTAATATTTAAATGGGTCGTAAACACAGCAAATATTTGAACGATTGGATTTAAAACCCGAGCAAATAGAAACTATGTTGAGAATTCCGAAATTATGGCTGTTGTGTTTGGTCCGTGATAAAATATGACCAACTAAATCAAATTGACGGTTCCAATTTGTCAGTCAGATAACTTTATTGCGACATACTTACATCAATGAAATTATATATGCTAAATGATTACTCTCGGAAGTGAAATATCGCCGGGAAACAGTAAATGTTTATGTGACATTAAATATTGAAACAGACCGTAGAGTATGGCAACTTTTGATAGTACGCATTGCTCTGCAAATACATTGCACGGGTAAATGGCTTCTTCGTTTATTCACTTGGTAGAGCCACGACATTGATTACATAAACAAATGATAAAATAATTATAACCGAATCTGATAAATGTTGTATTTGTTTGCTTTTCCTCTTTCTCCCAAATTTCAGCGTGCTCCAAATGACCATTGCTGACCGGACGTTGCTGCAATATTGCATTAATGTGCGCAACTGGCATCTGTCAAAAAGAGCTAGGGAGAGGTCAAGTGAATCATTATTTCGCTGAAATACTTCAGTATGTTGTTAAAAATAAATGAAGCCATTCTAACTCCATTGAATGGAAAGAGATTAGAGCTTATACAAAAAACATAAAGCAACTGCCACCGTAAGCATGATTTCTTCAATATAGACACCATCTTATTTGAGGCGTCTTCCTCGGGGTCCTCCTCTAACAGGGGAATTAGCTCAAGTGGTAGAGCGCTCGCTTAGCATGTGAGAGGTACCGGGATCGATACCCGGATTCTCCACTTATTTTCTATCATGTGTTTTGCATTAGGTGACAAAATCTTTTTGAACAACATGCGACTTTTACGTAGAGTGGAGGCAACTATATGGACAGTTTAATACACAACTATCATCACATACCACTTTCTCCTTCTCCTTCCGGTTTACTTCACACAGGGGATAATGCTTATAGAAGATAGTGTGCAGTATAAAACGTCTTCGTTCTGTATGAGTAAGGTAATAAGATGTTTGTTTCACCTCCCACAAGTTCTTTATGTTTTCATTGGTCGAATCGCGGTCACGTGGTTACCCTATACCATATTTCTATGTGTCCGTATAGGGTCAGTAGTAGCAAAATGGCGTTAAAATGAAGAAAATTACAAATGAATGACTAGGAAAAGTGGTCGATGAAATAAATCAATTACATATTGGGAATGGTAATGACCCTACGGGCTTAGTAAACTTAAGTTCAAAGGTTCCGTGTAGGTCGGGGCCTAACCCAGTCATTAATTATAACAGTGCAATGAATATCATCTTAACAGAAATATCGAAATTAAAACGTGCATTATTTATTGATAGACATGAAAAGGGGGGTGGTCACTTGTCCTAGTAGCACTGCGCGAAACGAGCAGGGCACCAGTAAACGCTAGTCCCATGGCAACCACGTACAGGTGTCATATTACCTTACTACTACTACTACTGACCGTACTACAGAATCAGAAATAATATTTTATCCAAACGCGACATATTATAATATGTTTTGAATTTCATTAAAAAGAATGGCAGGGTAATTCGGATTTTCATGTGAGGAAGCCTTCTAGCTGGCTTGCGGTAGGTCGGTGGTTCTACTCGGATGCCTCTGTGCATTCGGGGTCTTCCTCCACCTGTTATTAGCTGGGCGTCGCTATATGACTGAAATACTGTCGAAGCGACGGTAAACTCAAATAGTCAAGTCAAGTCATTAAAAAGAATACAAAATCAAAAGCTGTATTTTTCAGTTCATATTAATGGAGATGGAGATCATTATCATTATAAGCATTTCGTTCCGATTCTTTGTTTATTTGTATGAAATTCTGACATTGCGGATATCGATCAGTTACATGGCGATTACTAACCAAGCATTGACAATAAATCTTCCTCAGTGGACAGTTACAACACACCGCAGACATCCCACCTTCAATGTATCAATATTTCTTTAAATTCATATTGTTATTAGAGTAATGAAATAAAATATAAATTTTGTATGAATCCAGCATCCTAACACTTTACACAATAAGTTTATATCCCGAGGCTGTATGAACCAGGCAGCGTGTATTGATTTCGTAACATGATGCTTTATTGTTTGTCAGGCTTCAGCATGCTCCATTGTAGTATTGCACAATAACAATTATATCCTTGAATAGTCTATGTAAACCTGACTAAAGACTCTACACATGCATTCTGTCAACCATAATATACGACTTTCGATTTAACTTTTTAATCCATGCCTTTATTTGTATAGATAAAAATATAGTTTAAAAGCTTTATATTTATATTTTATTTCAGTAGTGTTTTTTTTCCAGTATATTTCAGCGTTTTGTATGCTGTCCTTCACCGTAAAATGTTTTTTCTTCTTCTCGTTGACTGTTTCAAGTGCCAACTGCATGTGCAGTGAATCAAAATCTATCTTAAACATGCATGAATTTGCCTTTACGTGTATATTATTTTGCTGTTTAACCGATATCGAGCAAAAAAAAAAGAAGAAAAAAAGACATAATGGATGATAGAGAAGTGACTATGTGATATTATCACTGTCTCTTATGATAAATGCAGCAAACTAGCGTAGTGCAAGCAGCGACACTAAGAATACCATGCTTATTTCAAATTATATTCCAACTTTGGACGCAATCTCTGCAGTTACTTTCAATGAGACATATTACCTCGGTATCCGCGCTTCGCAACATCCAAGGATTTTACATTCCCTCGATCCTCGAAGTATCGAGACTTTATTGTATATGGTATACTAATTTTATACGGTCATAAGTGACATAAAATATGATTTTACACTGATGATAAATAATGAAACCATTACAGTGTAAAAATAAATCAAGGGTTAAAAAACTATGGAGAATCCGGGTATCGATCCCGGTACCTCTCACATGCTAAGCGAGCGCTCTACCACTTGAGCTAATTCCCCTTAATACTGTCATATAACTTTATCTTTAAGAAAGATGTTATCCACTCTCTGTAGACGATGGTTAGGTGTGTCATGGCTTCTTATTGAACCATATATGTTGAGCCTTTAGTCGTGGATGAAACAATAAACGGAAATAACCTTCCACCGAAACTTATATGATACACTGTAGAACGGGATTTTAATCAGGATAATGAGTAAAAACATTGAAATCTTTGAAACTTTACGATAGAAGATGATGATATGG